>JAZHPH010000087.1:429784-494521 GCA_037356405.1 Nasonia oneida
TATATGTGTGTGTGTGTGTGTGTGTGTGTGTGTTATACGTACCCTATAAGCCATTTAAACCTTAAAATCAGGATTTGAGAGGGTTCGATCATCCGTATCATGACCAAATAATTCTTGGAGATACCTTCTTTTAGTCCCAAAGTACTTGTACAATTGCCGTAATATCACAAGCATAAGCCTCTATTCTAAAAATCAATTTAGCAGTCTATAATGCTAAAATATGATTTAAATACGACTATATGCCTAACAACAGTATGTTTATGTGCAACGCTCACCACCAACAGATTTATAGAGTTAGTTTGCATAAAAAGAAAGACATTTTTGCAATAAAAAGTTTATATTGCTTGCGTATTCCTTACTAGAAATATGCATCGTTTTAATAACTTATTAAAATGCAGTGTTCCGATAATCTATAATTGACAATTCATTGCTTGCACTGGATAATTAGCATAGAAATCATAAAACTTTGATCTTGCATTACTAAGATACATACCTATGTCACAGAACAGAGTAAATAAATTATATATACTTTCAAAAATAACCTAATAATGTTTAAAGCTCCTACAATACCATTATTAATTATATGATTTTTATTCTTGTATTTGGCCAGAGAAAATTTACTTAAGAAACAAGATATAATGTTATCTAAACCTTTATTAGTTATGCATTATTATGTGAGGCGATGGTGCATATATGCTTATCGTCGAGATCTGAGTTACACAAATTTCAATAACTCTGAGATTCTAGAAGTTGCACTTTTAATTTTGTACAATAGTGAGAAAATATTTGTACACAGCTATGGCAATACGTGAATTTATTTTTATATACGTATAAATAAATATTTTAATGTTGATGTTTGCGGATAAAAATATTTATAGATAAATATTGATTTAAATAATTGATAATTAATGTGCATATTTTATTATAAATTATCTAAATCAATATTTATCCATAAATATTTTTATGCTTTAAAAATTATTAGGTTATTTTTGAAAGTATATATAATTTATTTACTCTGTTCTGTGACATAAGTATGTATCTTAGTAATGCAAGATCAAAGTTTTATGATTTCTATGCTAATTATCCAGTGCAAGCAATGAATTGTCAATTTTAGATTATCGAAACACTGCATTTTAATAAGTTATTAAAAAGATGCATATTTATAGTAAGGAATACCCATGCAATATCAACTTTTTATCGCAAAAAGGTCTTTCTTTTTATGCAAACTAACTCTATAAATCTGTTGGTGGTGAGCGTTGCACATAAACATATTGTTGTTAGGCATATACTGGTATTTAAATTATATTTTAGCATTATAGACGCTAAATTGATTTTTAGCATAGAGGCTTATGCTTGTGATATTACGGCACTTGTACAAGTACTTTGGGACTAAAATAGGTATCTCCAGGAATTATTTGGACAGGATCCGGATGATCGAACCCTCTCAAATGCTGATTTTAAGGTTTAAATGGCTTATAGGGTACGTATAATATATATATATATATATATATATATATATATATATCTGACTTTGAAAGTATTTTTAATGAAAATTTAAGAAAATTTTACAAAAAAAAGTATCTATATGTTATATCTAAAAAATGCTTCCCTGAGGAGCTATAAATTAATTAAATCATGCTAAAAACCCAAAAATTTCCATAATTGACATCTTTGGCACCATGCCATTTTGGAATAAAGTAATTTAAAAATCTGAATAAATTCAGGGGCATCGGAAACACTTTTTAGAACATATTTACTGCGGATTGCAGAAGAAAAAAATGTTGGCCGGCTGATCTCACAGAGAATCACCCATATATCTTTTAAAACTTGACAAAATGAAATATTACAGAGGTAAATTATATATCTATATACATAGCAACTATTCCAATTATATATATATCAAATCTTAACAATATTAAATATTACGAAGGTAGATTATATATCTATATATACATATAAATTATTTAATATATCAAAACTCGACAAAATGTAATATTGCAGAGGTAAATTATATATCTATACATATAGAAATTAGGGTGACCCAATTTAAACGGGCACCGGTAATATCTCGTCAGGGACAGCCTTAATCGAAAAAATGGTAGAGACCAAAGTTGTAGGATATCCAGGGGGACGTCAGATGGTGACCTTAAATTTGACCTTGAGATCGATTTTCAAGGTCATTTGAAGGTCAACTTTGATTTTTTAAATAGGAACCCTATTTTTTTATTGCGGGAATGGAAAGAGCGAAAAATTTTACGTTCAGAATGGTATTTTTGGTTGCGGTACCAAAGGTCATCTCAAGGTCATGCGCCCATTTCAACAAAATCCACCTGCGTAATTCTTCTGGCAACGCCAGAATCAAAAAATGGTAGACATAAATTGTACGATATCGAGGGGGTGCGTAATTGCGACCTCGAATTTGACCTGTCCTTAAAGGTCATTTCAATTATATGTTTGTATACATATGCTATACACACACATACATGTATACACGCACGTTTAAAATACATATGTATAAGCAGAATTATAAATTTTGTAATACATAAGGTATCACACAGATAATATTACTGGCAAAAGTTAATATAATTGTATTGTTTAGTGATAATTCAACTGTATATTTCAATTATATCAGAAATATCTTTGCAGCAGAAATCGGTAGGTACTACAATTTTTTGTACTTATCTATTAGTTAAATAATAAGAAACAACAAACGATAACACTCATAAAAAATGTTTATTCATTATACATAAATATGTTAATAAAAAATTGAAAATTAAAAAAGTTTAAAATATCGGGCGTAAACCTTGTACAATATGTAACCCTGGTGGAAAAAATTCGTTGTGCCAAATCGTGCTGAATCGTGCCAAACTGTGCCACACTGTGCCTCGCTGTGCTAGATTGTGTCAAATTGTGCTACACTATGCTACAGTAGTGTCATTTCGGACATTTCGCATAGTTTGGCATAGTCTGGCATAGTTGGGCACAGAATGACACAGTTCGGCACAGTATGGCACGATTTGGCATAACTTGACACATTATTAATTTAAAAAAAAAATACTTTTCTGAAATTTTTACAGAAAAGTTAGCATAGTTTGGCACAACATGATACAGTCTGTCACAAAATGGCACAAGTTAAAACAATGTGGCGTAACATGACACAATGTGGCATAACATGAAACAATGTGGCGTAACATGACACAATGTGGCATAACATGACACAATGTGGCATAAAGGCTTTTAATTATTTTTATAATTTTTAATAATCCTATCTCAACTTTTAACTGTTTAAACATGCTTAATTATTCCTAAAAATGATTAATTTTATTATTATAAATGAGTTGTGCTATAATGTGCCACTCTATGTTAAACTATACCGTCTTGTGCTAAAATGTGCCAATTCGTGCCAGGATATGCCAATTTTTTGTAAGAAAGGTAGAAAGATATTTTCTGAATAATTCTTTTATGCCTAATCATGCCAAGCTGTGTAAAACTATTCCGCTCTATGCCAATTTGTGTTGTACTGTGCTAATCTGTGCCAGACTATGTCGATTCGTGCAAAGCTATGCCATCCGAAGAAAACGTACAGACAAACTATTTTTTGTCCACGATGTGCCACACTATGCCAAAGTGTGCCGAACTATGCCAAACTGTGCCAAACGGTGCGAAACGTCCGAAATGGCATAGGTTTAGCATTAGCTGGCATACTTTGGCACAGTTTGACACAATTTGACACAGTTTGGCACAATTTGGCACAATTTTCATTTCCACTAGGGAAGCTGAAAATATTGTGTTTAACACAATAATAATTTATCGATAACGGACCTATTAATAAAAAATATTGCATCGAAAATTATGTTAGTGTAATGAAATTTTTATCTAATGTTACAGAATATTTATTTTTGTTAACAAATGAAGAATATACTTTTTACATAATTGCATTTAACATTTAAAATAATATGAATATACATTTTCTACTAAAAAGTTTGTATAAATGTCTTGTATAAAAAAAGTTCTGCAATACCTAGTAAAGGTATTTCTTGAAAATTAAATTTACTTATAATTAAAAAATGTTTGGTATAAGTTTAAGTCACAGCAATTATTCTAATATTGTTTAAGAGCTAATATTTCAATTCATTGCCCAGATTTTAAATATACGTTTGATTGAACTTTGTAATATTTAATAGGTTAAAATAAATCTTTTACTAAAATACGAAATCTAGTTTTACTAAAATACAATTTTAACTGTTTTATAACTTTATTTATTAAAATTTACTTTTAACACTTTTGGAATTATTATTATTTAATATCTATTACATAAAACTTTACTTATCAACAAATCATTTTGTAATAAAAAAGTCATAATTGCTATTTGCATTTAAATAATTGTTAAAGTAGTTTTTTTATTTACTTTTTTTTATAGAAAACAGTATAAGTTCTGGCAACGAAGAAGAATTTTTAATTTTATCTACATACCTATAGACTTCAAATACTAATTTGATAAATAAGAGTATGTGATATGAGTCATTTTTCTATTATTTTTTTAATGTTTATAATGTGAGTAAATATGCCGGACTATAACCGAAGCGAAATTGTGGATATCTTATTGATTTTGAGAGAGTGTGAAAGAAATTATAATACAACAGCACAATTATATCGGAGGCGTTTCCCCAACAGAATTCACCATCCATCTCGAAGTACGATTCAGAGGATTGAACAGCGAGAGAGGCGAGGACCTCCAAGACCGCGACAACGTCGTAGAGTTATAGCGATCGAGAGAAATGACCCACGAGTCCTGGTAGTGCTTGCTATGATTCATTTAGATCCTCACATTTCAATTAGACAAATAGAATAGAGTTAGACAATAGAAGACAATAGAATTAGACAATTCCCACTATTGGTCGATTGTAAATCCTCATTGGACCCGTGCAGTCGATCACCAACATTAATGGAGTCTTATAGTATGGTGTGGTATTGTTGATGGCTATCTAATTGGGCCTTATTTTTTTTAACAGCGTGTATGCGAACGCCCCTACTACAAGAGAAAATATGATGGAATGAATCATTAATGCTTGCAGAGAGATACCAAGGCATGTGCTTTTGTCGACTATTGAAAGTTTTGAACGAAGAATTGAACTATGTATTAGAAATAATGGAGAGATTTTTGAACACTTAATTAGATAAAGATTAAATTCTATTTTTTACATGATTTTTTTTCGGCCGTGCTAAGATTTCTGCCTTCATCGGCCGGGCTATGATTATTACCTTCATCGGCCGGTACCTTCACGTCTTGCCTTCATCGGTAGGATAAAAATGGGACCTGAAAATCCACCCTGCTACGTCCTCGTCGTGGGTCCTGGACATCAAGTTTTTATAATGATGACGAAACGCAGGAAATGGTACGCTAGATGTTAAAATTCCCTTCTTCGATGTTAAGTAGACGACTTTGTTTTAAAACGCAAAATTTCACGGGCTTTCAGAACCCGGAGTCGAAAATATGGGAACTGTTTGAAAAAAGAAAAAATCAATTTGACCTTGAAATGACCTTTAAGGACAGGTCAAATTCGAGGTCGCAGTTACGCACCCCCTCGATATCGTACAATTTATGTCTCTACCATTCTTTTGATGACTTTTGGTACCGCAACCAAAAATACCATTCTGAACGTAAAATTTTTCGCTCTTTCCATTCCCGCAATAAAAAAATAGGGTTCCTATTTAAAAAATTAAAGTTGACCTTCAAATGACCTTGAAAATCGATCTCAAGGTCAAATTCAAGGTCACCATCTGACGTCCCCCTGGATATCCTACAACTTTGGTCTCTACCATTTTTTCGATTAAGGCTGTCCCTGACGAGATATTACCGGTGCCCGTTTAAATTGGGTCACCCTGTATATATCAGAACTTGACGAAATTAATTATTACAGAGGTAAAGTATATATCTGTGTAAACATATAAATTATTCAATATATCAAAACTTGAAAAAACTAAATATTACAGAGGTAAATAATTTATATATATGTATATACTGTGTGTCTGTTAATAATTATGCATGTAGAGAAAATGCATTAAACAGCTGAAAATGAGAAGAATTAAAAAAATGTATCTATAAAATCACAGTTGGATTGTACAATCGATTTTGCGGTTTTAAACTAGGAAGAATAGTTGCTAATAAGGTATAGTTCGTGTAAAAAATAGTTATTTGCAAACAAAATTTAATTTTGACCTTCAGATAACCTTGAAGTGACCATTTCAAAGCTAATGGGTCGAAATGGTCACCGGATGTCGATTCCACAAAACTCGATTTATCTATTTCCCTGACGTGATCGGGACAAACGGACCCTGGATTCGGGTTCAGCGACCCAAAAAAACATATACATGAATTTTTCAGATTTGTTTACGGACTTTCGGCAATTTGATCTCCAAATGTCCTTGACCCAGACGTGATATGGACAATCGCACCGCGGATTCGGATTCAGCGGCCCAAAAAAACACACACATGCGTTTTTTCAGATTTTTATACAGACTTTCGTTAATTTGACCTCTAAATGACCTTGACCCTAACGTGATAGAGACAAACGGACCCCGGATTCGGATTCAGCGACCCAAAAGAAATATACACATGCGTTTTTTCAGATTTTTATACAGACTTTCGTCAATTTGACCTCAAAATAACCTTGACCCTGACGTGATAGAGATAAACGAACCCCGGATTCGGATTCAGCGACCCAAAAAAACATACACATGCGTTTTTTTAGATTTTTTTACACTTTCGTCAATTTGACCTCCAAATAACCTTGACCCTGACGTGATAGAGACAAACGGACCCCGGATTTGGATTCAGCGACCCGAAAAACATATAAATTCACCCACGGGGTCTATAAAAACAATTTTTTTTTTAACAAGAGAGCAGAAAATGTACATTTTTATACAAATTTCTTATATTGGGGGTGAATTTCGAGGGTGTAAATGGGGTGCAGGTGAAACGCGACTACTTTTCTCTTAATCTATTACCCTTAAACTTTCCAATTTTTTTTTTTTTCATCTTTATTCTAAGAGGCGCTACTTAATTTTGTCCATACCAAAGTCAAAATAAAACATAGTGCGGCGTCTAGGTGTACAGGGTAGCTGATGACGAGGTCTGGGTAGTTCGCACCGTGGTTTTTGGTGTCTAGGTGTAGAAATAATTCGAGAGTGGTGTATATCAGAACAATCCGTGATTTCGTGTTAGTGATAATAATGTTACAAAACAGCTGTGGCCGAATGGCGCTAAAAATGCTTATATTTTATTTTCACAACGTCAAATATGAAATACTCAAATAAATGTACTAAAAAGGATTAAAATCTCTAAAAAAAATTATAAAAAAGTAAATGGTTATGCTCGTTTCATTGTACTTATGGTGTTTGTTTGACGTTCTAATACATAAAAAGAAAATTTTAGTTGTCCACGAATAAACAAAATGAAACGTGTATAGCAAGTTACGTAGTAATTATCTTGAGAGTTGTTCCTCGCTTCATTACGATTAAATATAATTAACTTGACTTTGTTTGATTGATCTCAGTTCTTTTCTATCTGTAATTTCGTTGAGGAATATATCAAACGCGCCTAACCCTTCACTTTTTTAAAAGTTAATTTTTTTTATTTTATATCATTCAAAATACAGTCCGTGAATGTTTGCTGGTGTGTTTCCAACTCGCAACTCGCATTACTAAATTTGTTATTAACAATTTAGTAAGAAAAACGCGTTTTTTAGTTTTTTGCTTATAAAACGAAAACTACTAAATCAATATGAATTTTGTAAATGGAAAAGTTGTAGAGTATTCAATTACGAAGAGAATGAGATGTCGAACAATCCGATCGGTTGAAAAGAACCAAAACAATTTCGAACAAACCGGAAAATTGATTTAGTAGTTTTCGTTTTATAAGCAAAAAACTAAAAAACGCGTTTTTCTTACTAAATTGTTAATAACAAATGTAGTAATGCGGGTTACGAGTTGGAAACACATCAGCAAACATCCACGGATTTTATTTTGAATGATTGCACAGACGGATTGCTGCACGTATTTTTGTCAAAATATCTATTTTATTTTGCTCTATTGACTGGCCTATGGGGTCAGGATGCCCTTAAGGCAGCGTCTTTTTATCACTAATATGGTGCCTGGTGGTGGATGGGCTGCTGACCAAATTAAATAACACAGCATGCACGGTGGTAGGATACGCGGATAATATCCTAGCGGCTCTTTTCTTGACCCCCTGATGAAAGTAATGCAAGGAGCCCTAACATTAGTAAACGTAAACAAATAGTGCAATAAGGTCGGGTTATCTGTCAATCTAGCTAAGATGAAGATCCTGGTCTGTACCAGAAGATACAAATGGAATAGGAAATTTAAATATCTAGGGGTCATTCTAGACAGTAAGCTGTCCTGGAAGAAACACCTGGAATACGTAATAGGTAAGTGGTGGACGAGAGCGGCTCTCTCAACCTCAAACATCCACCTCGAACGGCTGAGGTGTCAAATTGTGAGAAGCATCTCAGGACTAATGAGGTCAACACTGACAGCGGCACTGGGACTGCTGCTTGATGTAGAACCACTAAGAGCGACATTGGCTGGGGAGGTTGCACAAGCCCTGCAAAGGATCACCAACTCGCTCCGGGAAGGCAATATGCAGGAGCTACCAGAGCTCCCGAAAGGATTGGACGAAAAGGGGGCTCTGCGGATGAACCCAAACGCCATGAACAAAGCCTTTCTGTTTGACAAAAAATATAGAGTAAGCATCCTATCCAGAGGGGAATAGGATGATGAGAGAATAAACATCCCAAATGATGGAGATCTGTGCTATACAAATGGATTCAGAAGGAAGGATGTTGCAGGAGCGGGGGTGTATCACCTACAGAGCAGTACAGGAACAATCCTGCTGCTAGGTCAACACGCCACTGCACTACAAGCGGAGCTAACAGCGACCATGTGAGCGACGCAAGTGACACTAGCTGCGAGCGCGCGCCCGCGGATATATATCTGCTCCAACAGCAAGAGTGCTCTCCAAGCACACCAAATAACTCCACCACCAAATCTTGGCTCGTATGAGACTGTTTAGGGACCTAAACAGACTAGCACTCAAGGCCAGGGTCACACTATTATGGGTCCCGGGCACTACGGTGTCATGGGAAACATGATAGCAGATGACCTAGCAAAGATAAGCGCGAAGAGCAGCCTAATAGGGCTAGAGCCGGCTGCCGGACTCTGCCAAAGTTTGATCAAGGGGGAGATCAGGCTATGGGCAGTAAATGAGAGAAATCAAATCTGAAGTCAAATCGCTACGTGCGGCAAAACTAAAGCCTCCCTGCTAAAAATATGCGATTGAATTCGATTAAAATCGATTAAAATTTAATCGAATTTAATCGTTTTAAATCCATTCAATCATACCGTCAAATTTCGTCAATTAAATTCCTATCGATTTAAATCGTTTTTAATTACAATTAAATTTAATATATTTTTATCGATGTTTATGTAGTCATTATTTTAGTGCAGTTGAATTGTAATTTCTTTTACTAATTTTAATCGATTTTAAAATCTCTAATCATTACTAAATTGTCCATCGATCTTAATACTAGTTTTATGAATAGCTTTGAATATATTTTAATCGACTTTAATAACCAAAACAATTACTATTCTTGTTATATCATTTAAATGTTATTTTGTCAATCTATTTTAATCGATTTGAAAATCACTATTGATTACTAAATAGTTTATCGATCCCAATATTAGTTTTATGAATAGCTCTGAATATAGTTTAATAGACTTTGATAACCAAAACGAATACTATTCTTGCAATATCATTTAATTCTTATTTTATCAGTATATATAAATCTGTTCGAATGGTATTTTATTAGTAAAATCTCCCAATCTATCTTTCAAGGATTAGCTTTTAATGTTACTTTAATCGATTGAAATGATCACAACAATAATCATACTTTTAATATTTATTTGTAATTTTGTTAACAAACTTGAATCTTTTTGAATGGTAATTTATAAGTATAATATTGAATCGACCCTAATCTTTTTTTTTAAGGATTAGTTTTAATAGTACTTTAATTGATTCGAATAATAAAAATAATAATCATTTTTCTAATATGATTTGTTCGTGATTTTATCTATAAATTTGAATTGATTCATAAGGTAATTCGTTTATATAATATTTAATCGATCTCAATACTTTTTTATGGTTAGATTCAATTATACTTCAATCGATTAAAATAATCAAAAAAAAAAATCCCTGCTAAAAATACTAGATTGATTTAATCGACGTTTTAAATTATCGATGTGAATCGGTCTCAATCGCAATCTAAATATCAAAATAAAGATATTTTTATCGACTTTAATGCGATGATTATTTTAATGCAGTTCAATTAGGATTCTTTCAATAAATATGAATCAATTTATTAGTCGATATTAAATCAGTTTAATTTTACAAATAATTTTGATAACAGTTTAAGTGACCTTAATGATCAAAGTTTTGTAATATCCCTTATGGAAAAAACCTTTATATTTCGATTAGAATCGATTAAATTCATTGCGAAACTAGTCGATTTTAATCGACCTTATGTTTCTTAATATAATTGCTTGGTGTCGCTTCAAATGTTCATACTTGCAAGTGTGCACTTCATAACTACAATCGATTAGAATTGAAACTTTATTAAAATCAATTGACTTTATTAAACGACACATGATTAAAAAAATTTTTTCTCAATTCAAATCGATTAACATCATAATATACATGTTATTCTAGAGATAAAAAATCATTAAAACCGATTTTCTAGTGAACACAGATACATTGTTTCCGATTTGAATAAGCATTGAATCGATCAAGTGAATATCCTAATACTTCTGTATTCTAATCCGGTTTAATCGATATTATTTTATCGTTTTAAATCAATTTTAATGCCATCAATATATTACACACGCAGCAGCCTGAATATACTTAATCGCTTTCAAATATAAAACGGAGGATTAAGATATTGATTCGGAATCGATTCATTTTTTGTCCATCGATTTCAATCGCATATTTTTAGCAGGGCTTCGTGACGACTGTAAATCCAAAAAACTGGTCCAGGGTAATCCTTGAAAGGGCAAAAACCAATCCGCTTGTGGAGATCCTTACGGGATATAGCAGCCTGAATGCTCACAGACATGTAATGGGACTAAGCAAGGACCTATCCTCAGATTCTACTGCATGGAGGAGGAGACCCCCGAGCACTTCCTGTGCAACTGCCCTGCCATAACGAGTATGATGTGGCGCCACTTAGGTACCCCTCTCTTAGAAGCAGAAGAAGTTCAGGCCAAACTCGCCCTCGCAATTTTCACTTTCTGGCAGGTGATTGGCGCTTGGAATAGCGACTGAACTAACTTAAGGGATGCCAGGGCAAATTGCAATTTTGCAGCAAACAAAGTAAATTAAAATATTGTAACAGGAATTGGCTAGTTTGGCCACCGTTTTCTATGTCATTAATATCAGATACGTATTTACTTTCTATTTGATTTATGACTGGGTCTAGCAAAAAAATTTCAAGAGGTTCTTCTCTAACTTTCTTAAGATTTTTATTCACATATGCTTTTTCGTTACCTAGGAGTTTAATTTTACTTAAAATTATGTTTGTTCATAGAATTACTAAAGAATCACTATAAAAGATGACCTCTAAAAGTCCTTAAAAATGCTAGACTGGTGAGAGCTTTCTTAGCGGATAACTCTGCTAAAATAGTGCAAAGCGCTTCTTTCAAACCACTGTCTGTCATAATATTTCTAATCGAACTAAGAAATGACTTAGCGTGGTAAAAACCTCCTAAATGAGTTGATGTAATGAACAAATAAATAAAACTCTTTTGAGAATAAAAATTATAAAGAAAGATATTGTTTTATTAACTTTATTAAAGTCAAAGGTTCCTTGACGATGGATGCGTTCCCTGAGTAATTTTCTATTCTATATTTAATATCACAATATGCTTTACAATTTAATTTTACAATATGTTTTTGAATTTTTTGAGTATGAAAGTGACCTGATCAAGCGATGAGAACCATCCTTCGTCAAGTACTCAGTGCAAGAGCCAGATCATCAATGCTCACGATTGGATCTGAGGCTACTTAAGGAGGTTCACCACCAAAACCATTTCCTTGGGAAATTTATAAAACTTTGCACGCTATGTAATGGTACTGTCCATACACACCTAAAATTTTAGATTAATCTGACGTTTAGAAGCTGATATATGAGGTCTTACAGTTTGGGCGTTTAACACGCGATCCCTATGCTGGGCCCATGCGAAACGTACATTTTCGTTGATAGCAGCCGAACGCTTCTTACGATCTTGTTGAAAAACTAAACTAAGGTTAAGGACGATATTACGAATATTTTGAGACCTGTAAACAATGATTTAACGTTTAGTTCTCGAGTTATTGTTATCTAAAGTAGGCTGTCGACGGCCGCATGCTCACGCACACTAGCGCCGTCAGCGTGTACGTGTGAATCTTTCGCTCACCAACGTGGCGAGTCTTAAGATGTGTGCGTGTGGCCGGTAGAGGCGCGTTCAAAAGTCTCTGTGCTGCGGAGAGGGGAAAGCCATGCTGAGAGAGCGCAGCAGCGAGCTGAAGTTTTGGCAGGGATTGTAGGTGGTAAACTTTCTTAAATACCAGAAGCGTTTCCTCTTTCCGATGCTATATACTCGCACGCCATCTACCTACGCTTAAATAGGCTATTTACATCGAAATTACTAGCGCTCGTAAGATATCCTTTGCTACTCTCCTATCTACCCGATAGGGCCACCGTTTCAAACGATTACAAATTTTATTCTAGCATTTGCGGGGATAAAGTAAATTTACTCACGACTAAACTATAATAGCCATTATTATTCCCTGAAAAGCAGGACTAAAGTAATTTTATTCCACACTCGTCCGAAATGGCCACTTTTTGTGCCTAAAATGCGCAGCAGAAGTAGCACTTTTTTTCGCAAATGGAATTTGCGGAAAAAATAAGAATTTTGCAGTAAAAATGAAAATTTTGCATAAAAAAAATTAAAAAGTTTTATGTTCAGTTTTGAAAAATATTAAAAATTATTGGAACTTTTGACCTTGCTTTTTAGGCTTAAGCAGTAGCTATACGGGTGTGGGATGGGGTGGCAAATTAAAAGATCGATTCCTTCTTTCTTCTTCTGCAAATGCTTTATAAATAAAGTAAATTTGCGGGGAAAAAATATGAGGGAATAAAATGCTATTTTTGTCCCGCTTTTTAGGAATTATAGTAGCTATTATAGTTCATTCGTGAATAAAATACTATATGCAACACGTATACTGCCCTCGCAAGAATGTTTTTCCTCTTCGGGCAGTAAACGCACCCTCTCAAAGCATCTACGCGCTTAGGCAGTAAACTCACCCACGGTAAAAAATCTGCTACTTGCGCCCCTTGTTGCACAATGTATTATTATTCCACATTTGACTACAAGGCCACATTTTAGTCCCAAAAAGCGGGGTCGAAACAGCTTAGCATTCTGTTAGATAAATAAATAAGTATGGGTTTAATTTTTTAATTTTTTGAGAAATTTGAAAATTTTTGGAAAAAATCACTTTTGCTCCGCTAATTTTACTTCCACCTCGCTAATTTAACTTTTGCCTCGCTAATTTTATTTTTTCTCTGCTAATTTTACTTTCACTACGTAGAACTAGTTTTTGAGCAAAATATGCCTATTTCGCCCCGCCTATCAGGGGCTAATGGCAAAAGGTTGGTTTTTCGGTTGGATGTAGAATAAAAAATATATTATTGTACAGTAATTCTTATAGAAAAGTAAGCTAATTAATAGCAAAATGAATTGATTTGTATTAATTATCTTACTTTCTTATCTGGGCCGTAGTCCTATAGGAGCATACTTTGCTGAACTTCTTGAAGTTATTAATTTCCCAAAACTAAAATATGAGATTATTTTTTGTCTCACTAAATAAACATTTTGTGTATATAATATGATTTAGCAAACTATGTGTCATTATCATGACAAACTTTATGTCTTTTCTTGTTTCAGAGAAGATGAAGGCTTTATTAAAGAAGAAGAAAAGCCATTACCCTCACACGAATTCCAAAGGAAAGTCTGGTTATTATTTGAATACCCTGAAAGTTCCCAAGGAGCACGAGTGGTAGCGATTATTTCTGTGTTTGTAATTTTACTATCAATAGTTATATTTTGCCTAGAAACTCTCCCAGAGTTTAAACATTACAGGGTGTTTAATACTACCACCAATGGCACAAAAATTGAGGAAGATGAAGTGCCAGATATCACAGATCCGTTCTTCCTAATAGAAACCATATGTATAATCTGGTTTACATTTGAATTATCAGTGCGCTTCCTGGCTTGTCCAAATAAATTAAATTTCTTCCGTGACGTAATGAATATTATAGATATAATTGCGATAATACCATATTTTATTACTTTAGCTACGGTAGTAGCTGAAGAAGAAGATACACTGAATTTGCCAAAAGCTCCAGTAAGCCCACAGGATAAAAGTACGAATCAAGCGATGTCGCTCGCAATACTCAGGGTTATACGATTAGTTAGGGTATTTCGAATATTTAAACTATCTAGGCACAGCAAAGGTTTACAAATACTTGGACGAACGTTGAAAGCATCGATGAGAGAACTGGGTCTATTGATTTTTTTTCTGTTTATTGGTAAGTGCAAAATAGCTATTTACCAAACAATATGAATTGAAATGTACACTTTTGGCAAGTATCTTGTTTCAAACTACTATATTTTATAAAATAAAATTGTAATAATCTCTAAATATAACCTAGCCAGTCACGATACGCTCTTCATAATTTCGATGGTTGAAAGTGAGAAGCAGCCATTGCAATGGCTTTTGAAAGCTGCTAGAAACAAATTTTTCTCTGGAAACCAGTTATTTCTGAATATTGTTGAGAAAGTGGTAAATTCCAAACTCTTCCGAAAATCAGCAAGCTTTTCCGAAAAGCAGATTCAATTATGTGCGCAAAAATAGTACATTATGTAACAAGGGAGTAAAGTCGTTGATTTTTCCCGCGGGTAAGTAAATCACCTGGGGGAATAATCGACTTTACTCTCGTGTTGCATATAGTGCTTTATTCACGACTGAACTGTGTAGACACTTTATTTCTTAAAAAGTGGGACCTACTCAGCTATCGGCATTTTAATGAAAATATACGTTTGTTCATACGCTTGAGATTACCCTAACTTTCTCGTACGTACGTGCTGACTCAGCGCCTCTCTAAACGGCTGGTTCTCATTCATAACATCGTCTATAATCTTTGTGACGGCGCGTACTGCCTACTTACAAACGTATTTAGCACCACGTTTTACTAAAGGTATAACACTACGATATAATCCTTCTAACTAACTGCCTATACCACCACCACTCTGATGACGTCTATGACCAATGTTAATGTAATTACCTATATCACAACCTTTATTACCACTACTACTATATTCATTGTTCCCAATCTGATGGGTAAAATAAGTTTCGTACTCTGAAATTTTAGCTAATGCGTTTAAAGTGAAGTGTCACTGTCAATATGCCGTAATCAAATGGGTCAGACTCTTCTCGTTCAGTCCTTATATCTATCTTAATTGATTATTATGACAAAGTCAACAGATGCAGATACGTTGGTGGCGTGTAGTTTTGAATTTGTGAGTGACTGTGAGTGTAGTCATGTAGGTGAAGAGGTACAGCGCGTAGCAACTGTGTACAAACGTTCCCCTTGGTAAGGTTGGCAAATACCACGGTAAATCATAAGCACATTTATCTAACCATTTATAAGATTTGCTAGTCTATTATCGATGATATAGTTTTCTTTTTTACCATCATATAATAACAATTTGGTGTTTTTAAATCCTAATATTTTACGCAACTTTTCGGATAAGGAAAACAAGTGAATAAAGTTGGTACAACCGTCCTCAGTACAGATACATATTACTTGGATGTATCCACCACATTGGAGTTCAAATATAAGATAGTCCTTAACATCGTCGAGATTGATTATTACACGTTGAAGAGCGTCAATGTCATGATAAACACCGCATTTTATCAAGCTAAAAGATTCCTTCTCCTCACTATTTGTAGAACGTAAATTATTGTTGGCATAAGGTGAACGTGTATATTTTAATTTGGGTAGGTTTTACATGTACAACCCCCTCCTCTTTTACCCTTGTAGGTATGTGTTGGAAGGTAAGAGGTATTTATATTTCAGCAAGGCCTACACACCAATCGCTATGCAGATAAAAAATTTTCAGGGAGTTGTGTGATAAAATGGCTCGCAATGTTTTCTAAATAAACATATTTGATGCTATGACTAGTTGAAACCATGTAAAATTCATCCCTTATTATTGCCATCGGGGCTGGAGATTAGGGAGGTCTTTGGCCGCTACCCAAGAATTGAGTTTTTCAGGGTCTTCCAACTCACAATATACTCTTTTATTTTACCTCTGCCTCTACTGCCTCTCACTGACTTCAAAAACGTCATCTGTCAAATTTTCGCGCACTTTGCTGAGTTTTTGTTCGTAAAAATAAAACCATCAATCTTTTTACCTGCCAGATCGTATCGTCGTCCCCTTCGAAAACTAGAACGTTTTAAATCCCTCTGGAAGAGTAGTACTTTTCATTTTTCGCCGCGAAAAGAAGCATAGGTCATAAGGTCTAGCTTTTGTCGCGAAGACTAGCACTTATCACAACTTTGCCGCGAAGACTAGCTTGTTTCACGTCCTTGCCGCGAAGACTTGCACTTTTCACGAAAACACTAGCGGTTTTGGGGCTTTATGTTTGAAAAATTGATGATATTTATGAACGCCAAAGTAGTACATAGTAACATTCACATGCAAAGAGTCAGCTAGTACGAAAATGATTAAATTATCATAAGTTTATCTCATACTACAAAGAGCATTAGTTTGAGCCATGAAACGTGCTACTTTTCGCGGCAAAACGAAACGTACTTGTCTTTGACGCGAGTTCTGAAATCTACGAATCTTCGTAGGGACCGGCGGTATCTAAACTGGCGATTGTCTTGAAGTATAACTTCAACAATCGTAAATAAATTTTCACGGGCTAGAACGGGCTTTAGCGGCATTGTACAAAGTCACACCAGATGGCCTCATTTTAATCGCAGTATACCACGAGTTATTGTAAGCCTGTACAATATTATCCAATACATCAACGTATCGTCTTGTGTGTAGGTGATAAAGTATCGCTATACCGGGTGATTCAGAAACAATACAAAATTTTAGTACCATCGTAATCAGTGTGAAAAACTGAGTCTAGGGAAACTGGTCCGGAGATTTTTCGGCATTTAGAAAATTCTCAATATTAGCCCAGGGCACTTTAAGTAAATGCGCCGGCCCTTCTCGCTCCGCCGGAGAGAGAGAGAGAGAGAGAGAGAGAGAGCGCTCGGTTGCGGAGTAGGTGGCCGTTGCTACGGAGCTCACTGGCAGGCGAAGTGAGGAAAGGGGAGAGCACGGCAATTCATATTATTTCGCTGTTTCGCGCTACTAAGATTTCTGCAAAAATGCGCTGAGTCAAAGAATCTTCCTTCTCTTGATTTAAAATCACTAGCAAAGCAAAATCGCAGTGTCGCCTCGACAAATCATCTCCCGAGCGGCAGATTTTGCACTGCCTCGCCGATCAAAACCCACACTCGTTTTAGCGCGAAACTATGAAAAATTGCAGGGGCTTAGCAAGCGATCTTCTCTGCACGAAACACAAGCTCTTTTCCTCAACGAATATTAAGATAACGGCGGGCTATTGTCCGCGAGCGTCTCTGCGAAATACAAGCTCTTTTAATTTAACGAGGACTAGAAAAACGGCGCACTCTTCTCTGCAAACTTCGCTGCCAAAAAGGTCGGGCGATCCAGCGAGCTTTTTTAGGCGGCGTGTCACCCTAAGGGCTCTTGCAGCCTTGCTGCGATAAACACCAGCTTATTTTTCCACTAGAGATTCAAAAAACGGCGCGCGCTGCGGATTTCGAGCGATATCAAGAGCTGTTATAGGCGGAGTGTTGCTCTAAGAGCTTAAAACATGATTTTTACACATGAAAACGGACTTGCAGATGACGAAGTCGTACGACCCATATGCGCGCTGAACCACCTAAAAAAGCTAAATTGTGGGAGGGTTCGAATTTTGTTTAGAAAGAAATCAAAAGTGTTCATTAATAGCATTTATTTTTATTTTAAATATTAATTTACACTGGATTATGATGAAATGTGAATTCATAGGCAATTAGCACAGAACCAATTACTCTTTTCATCTTCGGATATTTTAGCTAGATTGATTTTAACGCAGGTGCAATGATACCAGAGCAAGCATGAATCGCACTGAACTGCGTTGTTCACAAGTACACGTTTGCATTTCCCGCAAGTGTACTTATTCATTTACTTTTTTTGACTGCACCAAAAATTTTAGTCTTTCAAAAGCATCAATTTTCAAAAATTTTTCTAAACTGCAGATGTCGACGTCATTGTCTTGAAATGATTCCGATATACTTGAAATTTTCTCAATTTGGTCAATATCTATTGAATTTCGGCCGTACAAAACGTCAACTATAAATGCTTCAGTGAATTCTAGCCATTCAAGCATAGTTTTAGCTTTGTCCACTAAGCACATGTCCCGAAATTTTTCAATTTTGATGTTTTTAAAATGAACCAACGTATTTTGAAATGTATAAAAGAGATTTTTCTATAAATTCTATCGCACAAATGTTTAGATGACTTCAATGGATCGGTATTGAGAACATAAATGTGCGAAATCTTATAGCTCTGAAACGTACTTGAATAATCCTATATCCTTTACAGATATCTGGGAGATCCAAATCTTTATTTTCTTTGTTGGCTTCAAATTGCTTTCTAACGTAACTTTTTGCCAACGATACATCATTTAACGGTCCCACTGAGCCCCATGATTTTGTCAAAATTTCTGTTAAGAAGCTAACTTTCTTATTTATTCTTTTCATCTTCAAATTTTTCACATCATAAAGCCTCAGCTTGTTCATAATTTCGGAAACGTGTTCGTCCAAAAGTATCATCGACTGAGGCTTCGTTTTGCATAAACTATTCAAACAGAACATTGTTACATATAAGAGTGAATCAATAAAAATATTTTTACAAGTCGATCATACGAAAATATTTACTTGATGTGATGATCAACTTTTTGTTTCCAACCAGCAATAAAATTTCGCATCTGCAAGATCTGACTTGTAGAAGGTGATCGCGCAAAAACGCCCTTGTAAACATCTTGTAAGCGAGCAGAAGAGAAAAAGTCTGCATGTTCATAGGTAGCCAATACCTGAATTAGACACTTATACTTCTCTGGATTTTATATAAAGCGATCGATTTTTCTCCTGCCATTGCAACTAACACGTTGTGTGATAGTGTCAAATTAACAACAAAAAGCAGCTGTCAGAATCAAACTGAATATAACCAATATGCTACGTCGTTGATCTCATTGATAGGGGCGATTATCGCTATGCGCGGGCGTTGCTATGCGCGATTATCGGCGTTCGAATCGTGCAACGTTCGAGCTCGGTCACAACGATAGTTACTAAAAGGCAACAGTAGACAACCTCACGATGATATTGAGCGTTTTACGGTTGAGTAACGAGACATGTAGAAAACCTAAAGTTGTGTTTTATTCGGCGAGGCTGTACGAGTCGCTAGCACTACACACCATAGGAAAAAGACTATCAGATCGACAGATCTTTGCAGTAGCGACGGCCGACCTTCGTGGAGTTGATTTCCGCCTAGCAAACAGCGGCAGTGACTCAAGAGGAGACAAGCTTGCAATCAAGTTTTTCGATAAACAAGCGATAAAATATTGCGCGATCTGCGATTTTGGTACAGTTTAAGCAGTTTATTCAAAGTGTTTACGTATTTACGATTATTCCCTCGCAAACAGCTACCCTGACTTTAGGGGAGGCGAGCTTGCAATCACAAGCTTATGCTTTTAATCTAAAATTTGAAAAACTGCACGTTCTGCGATTTAGGAGCAGTCGCAAAGTTCTGCCAATCTCTATATTTATATTTCACAGTACCTAAAAAAACTCTTGTGATCGCGAGATCTTCGCACCAGCGATGCTTGCAGGCAATAGCGCATCATTTTTTCGTAATTGCCAATTTGATGATAAGACTATTAACGTGTATAATAAACTATATTGAAAATCAAATAAACAGAAACTGATGTACAATTCAAACACTGTCTCTGGCTCTGCCGTCCGTTCTGCAATGTTCGAAGGGTCCTCCCTCTTCTTCAATCACATAGTCGAGGGGATTAAAATCCTGCGACCGAGCTGGCCACGCCGTTTGCCCTCCTCGTCTAATCCATCTATCAGGATACACTTTATCAAGATGTTCTCGTATGTCCAGTAAAAAATGCGCTGGAGCTCCGTCGTGCATAAAAATTCTTGCTCTTCAGGGGTCAAAATTTTATTTAGCAGGAGAGGAAGAGTTTCTCGCAGAAACTCTAAGTAGTTTGGTCCATTAAGCGCTGCTGGTAGCTCCCATGGTCCGACTATCCGATGTCTTCTCGCGCTTTTCCAAAAAGTTGTCAAGCTAATACACATCGACAGATTACAAAGTATGTGTCCACCCCGTTTATTAGTACAAAAATCAGGTCAATTTTATATTGCTACAAGATATCAAATCTAATTTTTTAAAAATTATGAAATGATAACTTATTGTAAACAACATTTTTGTATTTGTATAATGTCATGTTAAAAAATATATGTAAATTACTAACGCTTGTTACGGTTTCATTTAACCCACCACGTCTGATTTTTGTTGTTTTTACTATAAAATACTGGGAAAATCGTCCGTTTTTACATTTCATTGACGCGCTTTTTTATAACGATTTTTTAGGTATGAGAATTTAATTTTTTTCCGATAAATTTATTGAAAAAGTTCATGTCAGTTATTTGCTTGATATGTATCTGAAAGAAAATAAAATTACCTAATGACCTATCTTTTTACCGCGAAAAATTCTTATTATTGTTTATTTATTTATTTATTAACTCCAGAGTTACAAACATTTGCATCCGATACAGAGTTGATATTATTCACACAATAACACACTATAACGCCGCAAATCCTGCAGAGGAAAACAGTATTTCCTGTTCGCAGGTCCGGATAACAGAGATAACGAGAAAACATATAAATACTGGTTTGTTATTGCTTTACAGCAATAACCTCCAGTCATACTACATACAGTCCAGCCTCCATTCATACGTAGGAATAGCATAAATCCTTGTCGGACTTCCAGACGCAGATCATACCATCCTTTTCATTCACACTTAACCTAGGTTGGGTTACAGGAGTCCCTGGACTCTATTTGCCCCAACTCTGATAACAGTATATAATATTAGTATTTACATAAAAAATTAACAATGACATATAATCAATTTAACAGTTGTATATAAAAAGTAAGTTATTAGTTGGTATTTTCTAAAGTGTTCGTAAATGATTCTATATTTTTGTCTTTTAAACCAGTAATGCTACGACGACATTAAATATCACATTAAATAAGATTATATTACACGATTCTAAGATTCTATATTTTTGTGTTATAATTTGATGTTGTTTAACGGTAAAAACATTTGAAGATTAAAATTTCTACTTTGTATCATGGCACTTTTCACAGCTTTCACAATTTCACCAGTTCCGAACTAACATTTGTCTTGCTGTCATAAATCTGTCCATTGTTGCATTTTTTTCTCTTATGTATGACATTTTCTCTGTAGAGGTGAGCCTAGCCGGGCATGTGAGTCCGACAGCACAGGTAACTCTATAGTGTGGAAACATTTCTTTGTGCTGATTAGATGAGTCACATTTACAGTCTGACGTAAAAACAATATCATCTATGATTACTATGTCTTTGTAGGGTGATTGTAATTTAAGTGAGGACACTGAGTTCTTAAAAAGCTGTTTTCCTCGTATTCCTCTATCAAAATAGAAAAAAGCTTTGTTGAATCCTAGATAGTTGATGTCGCCATACGTCATTCTGAGACTGGCTGATTCTGTGATTTTTAGGCCCGGTGCGGTCGTCGCTTCTCTACTCCTTGCTTTGTTGCTATTTTCTTCAGCTATTTCATCTATCTTAGAGAAGACCGTTTCTATTGGTTTGTATTTTTCAGTGTTTACGTTTTTGTTATCATCCCAATCATTTGCAGTTTCTTTTACGAAATTAATGAATTTTATATTTGCTTTATATTTTATAGTTTTGCCCATGCAGGTATTTATTATTTCATTCGTTATGTTGTCTAAACTATCTGTAATATTCTGATATGTTAAAATCATTTTTTTATAGTTGTAGTTGGAGATGCGTCGATGTTTACGTATTTTGTGAGAGTTACATTTGCCCTTAGCGCAAATGTAAGTTCTAATATCTAAGTAAACAGAATTTATTTCAGTTTTTTGTCTATTACTTTTCATATCATTTCTGCGCTGCATTAAATCCTGTATTAATGAAGATATTACTCTCTGTTGCTCACCATGCTCCTGATTGGACATCTCTAAGAACCATAATTTAAGTTGCTTGCAGTCAATTGTAGTGGGAGTACTTATCTCACTCATTATTTCTGAACCAATCTTGTATTTTCTTGATGTTTGATTTTTTCCGTAAATCTATGATTTTGAGATTATTTGGTAGATTATTGTAGATGTTGATAGCTTTAATGTAGCTGGTTTTTGTACTAATAGTTTTATCATACTTCGGTAGGATTATTAGCTTTTTCCTTGTTATGCTTGATGATTTTGTATACTGATCTTTGAGGCTATTGTAGTGGTACTGTAGGCTTTCGTAGGCGAATAATTTTGAAGGTTAAGTGGGTTAATACTTTGAAAGGTATTTTTGTTTATAATTCTTATGATTCTTTTTTGGACCGCGTGTAACAGTTGTAGGTTATTTTGATACGCACCACCCCACGCAACTATTCCATAGTTAATCAGGCTATGAAGGAATGCGTAGTAAATTATTCTTAGAGTAGTTGTGTCCATGAATTTGGAGATTTTACTGAAGATAAAAACAAGGTATCTTGTCTTGTTTATAAGGTATTCAATATGTTTATCCCATCTCATGTTCGTGTCAAAAATTAAGCCTAGGTATTTCGTTTCTTCTACTCTCTTTATTTTTTCATTATTAATTTTAAATTCAATTTTTTTCGGCACACTAACGCAGTAATTTCCAAAAGTTATGTATACTGTTTTTTGAACATTGAGTGTCAATTTATTTAGCCTGAGCCATGTAGAGATATCGTCGAGGTGTTTGTTCATTTTTACTTCAATCTCGGACCAAGTTTTCCCAGTAGTTATTACTGCATTGTCATCTGCATAAGAAATTATGGAGTTTTCTGGCATATTTATTAGCAAGTCATTTACGTAAAGTATAAATAGCAAAGGGCCAAGTATCGTACCTTGGGGGACGCCGGTATTTACATTTTAGAATTCGCTTATATGCGAACCTATTCTTACTTTTTGCTTCCTATTGTTTAGGTAACTTGTAATAAGTTGGTGCCCCTTGCCTCTTATACCATATGCATAAAACTTGTCTAGAAGTATTCTATGATTAACAGTGTCAAATGCCTTTGCTAAATCTAGAAAAGTAATAGCTATCGGTGTACTTTGATCCAGGTTTTCATATATTATTTTTGATATCGTGTTTAATGCATTCTTGGTTCTAATGTTTTTTCTAAATCCATATTGATTTTTACTTAATATTTTACTTTGACATATAAATTCTATTATTCTATTATGTATAATTTTTTCGAAGATTTTAGCAATGTTAGTGATATAGGCCTATAGTTTCCCATTTCGTTTTTTTCCCAGCTTTGTATATTGGTATCACTTCAGCTGCCTTCAATATATCAGGCCAGATTGCCATTTCGATACATTGATTGATTACGTGGGCAAGGGGATCTGCAATAATAGTAGCTATAGTTTTCAGTGCCTTTGCACTTATTTTATCAATACCACCTTTTTTAAGTTTCATGTAGTCTATTATTTTTATAACTTCAATTTCGCTGGTTGGCTTGATGTAGATTGTTTTTGGATTGCTTTTAGGTAATTGTAGTTTTTTATTTCTTGGTGTAGTTATTTTATTACTCAATGTTTCTCCAAGTTTGCAGTAAAATTGGTTCATATTGTTGGCAATTTCGTTCTTGTCGGTTATTGTAGTATTGTTATCAGTTTTTAGTTGACTGATAGTAGTATCTGTTTTATTTTTATTTTTGCTTATCTTGCTATTAATGCAGGCCCAGGGTTTTCTGGGATCATCCCTATTTTTCTCAATTGTTTTTTTTTCATGTTCGATTTTCGCTTCTTTAATAACTTTATCTAGAGTTTTAACGAAATGTTTATAGTTTGCTTTTAGTTCTTCATTATTCGGATTTTGTTTGAGTTTGTTGTAAAGTATTTCTTTTGTATTACAGGAATTTAGAATCGCTTTTGTTATCCAGTCTTTCCTGGGGGTTTGTTTGGATTTCCGCAGATTTGGTTTTTTATATTTCGAACTCTCCACGCAATATTGGATTTCTTTTATCATTTCGTTTATATTCTCATTTGGATCATTTGTATTCTTAAATTTTGACCAATTTATTTGCCTAGCAGTGTTATATAGTTTTTTATAGTTGTAATAGTATATATCTCCTCCTCTTTTTTATTCTGTTTTAATACTTCATTTTTTAATTCTAGGAAAAGTGGGTAGTGATCGGTAATGGGCGTCATGAGAGTTAGTGATTTTGTACGTAGAAAATCAGTTTTGACAAAGATATTATCAATGCAAGTTCCTTCATTTGTAGTTATGTTTGTAGGTCTGGTGGTGTTAATGAAACCTGGGAGAAAACCTTTTTCCTGAAGGTTGTTCGTGAATTCCATGCTTACATGATTATAGTCTTGAATATTTATGTTAAAATCACCAATTATAATATGGTTTTTTGCTTTTTTTTATGTTCTAGATAAGTTTTTAGGTTCTGATTAAATTCTATGCTACTCAGTCTGTGTGATCTATATCAGGATGAGATCTCAAGTAGTTTATTATTATTTAGAGGGATAGTAGTGTTTAATATTTTAAGCTTACCTATAGCTATCATTTCGTTAGTATGTTTAACATTTTTATTTACATAAACCACAACACCATCATTTTTGTTGATGTCTCCGTGATTATAATAAAGTTCGTAATCATTTATTCTATAATACTGATAGTGTGTTAGTTTCCATACCTCTGTACATACAATAACGTAAGGTTTTATTTTTAGACTTTTAAGAAAGATTTGTAATTTATCGAAATTGGCATTAGGCTTCTAATGTTTAAATACAAAATTAGATCATTACTACTAGTCCTTTCCTTATTGAAAGACTCAATATCCATATATGGTCGCTCTTGTTCATTTAGGCTATTTTGTATTTCGTCGATTAAATTTATTTGTGCTTCCATTATTCAACTGATGAATTTGCTGTGTTCTTTGGAATAATATGCTGACTGTTGTTTTCTTGCTGCGTATCAAAACGTAGATTTCCCTCTCTTTTTCCTGCCGTTATCGATCTGTGGTATAGCAGTTTGTTTGTTTGTAGATTGTGTATTTGTTTACGTGCGCTTGTTTCGTCCCACGTCGGTAATACAGGTGCGATCGGGTAATCAATAGAGTTGATATATTTTTTGATCTTCTTTTTAAGAATTGTAAACTTTATTCTATCTGTTGGCAAATAATCCGTTGGTAGACTTGTTTTGTATGTGGCGTTCTTAAATATACAGTTCACACACTCAATTCTATCATTCTTACAGACACTTGCGTTGTGGTTATCCGAGCACTTTATACATGCTGATTTGTTCCTACACTTTGATGCACTATGTCCGTATCTTCCACAGTTGTAGCAAGGGGTAATGTTAATAAAATCGTAGGCTTTGCAGTACTGATGACCCATAAAAACTTTATTATTGTTTTCACGTATGTGCTTGTAGATTTCTGGTGGGAGTTCCATTAGAACTGTGCAGGTTTTGGTCCTTTTATTGGTGTACATGTGCAGTACCTTACTTTTGTTGTTATAATTTTTGAAATTACGAGTGTTAATGTCATTTTCCATATCCCGTTCATCCATATTTGCAGTATTGTCTATTCCAATAATTTTCATTTTTGGATTACCTTGTTGTTCTACTTTAATTTCACAATTTTTTAATTTACTTGATAACACGTTCTTGAGTGTTTCCCGGCTTTTAGTATTCATACAGCTGATTTCTATTTCACTTTGGTTCTTCTTGCGTATAAACATAGTTTGCACATTCTTTTCTGTAACCAGACACTTCGTAAGTAGCTCCATTGTGTTCGTCTGTTCCGGGTCATTGGCCTTAATCATTATACTTGGGTCACGTTTCGGTTTTGGCTTTATCTCTCTCATAGCATCAGCATATGATTTTAAATTTGTCTGCCGCTCTGTATTTTTCTGTTTTTGTAATTCAATCATTTCTTTCTGAAGCTGATTTTTATCTTGAAGTTCGGCAACTAGTTGTTTTAATAAGGTATTTTCAGCAACAAGATTTTCCATTTCATTCTCCACGCCTAGTATTGTTGAATTATGTTTTTCAACTGTTTTGTTATGAATTTCTTGTAGCAGTTGTTCTCTGATTTCTTCAGATTTCTTCATTTTTATGAGTGCAATGGTTTTTCTTGCCACGTCACTTAGCATATGCTCTTCATAGTTGGATGTTATGTCTCCCAGGACATGTTCTGGGCAGATAACCAGGTGTTCACCAACAAAAACAGGATTTTTTATCTTCTCGTAGTCACTTTTATGAAAAACATTTTCGCATATTATGCAAATCACTGTTTTCACTAGCTTTTTTGGGTGGCACTTGTAAAAGCTGTGGTCCGGCTTATCCGGAGGTGTTTTCACGTTCGATACCATATTGGCAAGATAATGTGTAACTATTTAAACAAGTAACATGTTTAAATTTTAAGTCACTAACTAATCGTATACAAAGTTTTATATACTGCTCCGAGCTGACGACACGCGCGCGAAACACGACGGATCGCTCCGAGCGCTGACGATTGACTGAAAATTATTTTGTTATTATAACCATAAAGCGGAATTTATTAAAAAATCCGTTTTAAGCCGAAAACTAAATGTTGAACCTTTCTAAAGAAAAAAACCGCTGCCAATTCTTTGGCACGTAGCTTCCTTATTATGTATCGCTTTAATATCTGAATTGTTTTTACTTAATATATAATTCTATTGTAAAGACCATTTTTGATATATTTTGAATACGGGCTGCGCGAGTACAAATAATTATTTAATTATTGAGAACTATCCGTTGGCTCGAAAGCCTTATGTTCTGAAAGAATAAGAATTACGCGTGACTCGATATTATAAGTGGACGTGTGAGTTTATGTGCGGTTACAGTCGTGTCCGCTCGTAGCGCGTGGACGGTGTGCGGTCCGTGCTCGCTCTTAATCGGACGCTTGTCTGTCCGGGCGGGATCCTGTCCGTGCTGTGTTGTCTGAGCGGACTTTGATGCCTGTCCGTGGTGCTGTTTCGATGTTTTGTTAGTCCTTACCTTTTCGATGTCCACGTAGTTGGTATTTATTAGGAATTTGGTATATTACTTGATATTTATATTTAATATGGAATAAATGGACAGAAGATACATCTAAATTGTTATGTTTTATTTTATTGGCATAGGACCAGAGCACTTCACGTTACAGACAGTTGTAGACATTGACAGATGTTATCATGTTTGTTTAAATGTAGTTTTACTAACGTTATTTTATTCACTAACTATATTAATTATTATCTACGGTGTTCTAGTAATGCGATTTACAATTTTAGTCGATCTCTCGCACGTTGGATGACGTAGTCTCCTTCTAGTGTAACAGATGGTGATAGTTCTATCCTACAAGATTTTTCGTGGCAAGTTATTCGGACTTATCTAAGCTGTGTTTCCACTAACGCCAGATTTATTGACGGGCCCTTTCCTACTAGGCACGGGACTCTCGACTAGCAGGTGAAGAGGTGTACTATTGAATTGCGTGTAGAGTTTGAGTGTTTCCTACGCACTCAATAGGCGATGCTCGCAAATTCACAGCCCTCGTATTCTCTCACCAGGTACAGCTCGCGGTAGCAGCTTGACTCGCGTTAAAAAGCACTGCGTGGATCGACTCCGGGGTTTTTAATGTCTCGGTGTCGATACAGGCATTTGTGAAATGAAGATGAGAAAGATCGCTATAGTCCAATCAGCATCTGCCACACAAAGGATTAACACGTATACTTTGCGTTCTGGTTCGCAGGCGAGGAGTGCTGACACAGAGGTCGAAGCACTCGCTCTGATTTTCGGCGCTCGATACATGTTGCAATCTAGTTGCTCGCTCTTAGGATGTTAGTTGATGCATTGTCTGTGTGTATATCCGGTTGCAGTCACGCAGGCATCGGTCATAATCGTTTTACATACATACGTGTATTTTATGAGCATAGCACATTACACTATTCAGTTTTTGTACTTTTTCGTTTGATAAATAAAATTATTTCGAATCAATTATGTATGCATAATCAATTATAGTTCTCTCTCTTTCTCTCTTTTTCTCGCATAGCTAGGGCCTAGGTATAGATTAAAATTTATTAAATAGAAGCTGAGATATAAGCGATGCAGTTTTCAATTATACAAAGTATACAGGGTAAAAAAAAATGTTGGAAGCTTAATATCTTTGAAACTAACTAGTATCATAAACAACCCAAACATAGGGATCGAAGTGCTACATATTGCTAACTGAATCCAAAATTTGAACTTGATTAATGCCTTTTTACTCCAGTTGCCGAGTCACGTAGAAAAACGACTTTTTTCAGTGGTTGATGTTTTTCTCAGGATCTGCCCTATGAAATACTCACCGGAAGTCACGTGACCGGAGAAGACGAAAAAAATCGGGAGAGGATGGAAACACTGAACGAAAATAAATATACCGAGCAAATTTTCAACTTGCAATATTAAGTTAATAACTTAATATTTATGGATGAATCTTTTTAATCATGAAAGATTAGGTTAATATATTCAAGTAGATACCAACAGATTGCGCATACGCGCAATAGTAATGATTTAAATGCTCTTGAGGTTTTTTTAAGGTTAAGAAAACCCAATTTCAAAGTATATAGGGTTGCTCCGTCGACAAATCGTAGTTCGTACTTTTTCTTGCCAGCGCGGCGCTGTCGCGCCTCTTGATTCTACCTCCTCCTTTACCTCCTCTCGGTGTACCTGTACTTTTTGAATTTCCCGCCTCTTTTATCGATTTCACTATACTTGGTTGCGGCATTGTGAATCCCTGTTCCTCTATTCCGCTCCCGTGTTTCGTTCTGTGAATTATCTCTTGTACCTCCGTGCTCGTCAGGTTTATCGTTCCTTTCCTACTATCCCTATCTCTCTCACTCTATTTCCTAACCTCTCCTCTCTGACGCTTACTTTTCCGCTCTTCTATCCCTATACTCTGACTCACTTCTTCCTGAATTTTTTATCCCTTGCTCTTCTTGACCCCTTCTCTACCTGCTCCCACCTTCTCCTTCCTTCCTAGCCCTCTATTCTGTTCCCTACACTCCCTTATTTTACACACTACTCTACACACTTCCTCTCACGAATTAATCCAATATGGTACTCCTATTATCTATATTTTTTTTTAAATTGATTTTTAGAAATTACTTTTTCTTTGTGTTGTCTTCTAAAAGAGTTAAGGGGATGTGGGAGCTGAAAAAACTGTTTTTTTGTTCCATATAACTTTTTGAATAAAGCTTGCAATGAAAAACCAAGACCAGAGCGACATAGTGTTGATTTTAGTGAATCATTCTACCAACAAAAAAAAAAAAATACCAATCCGACTTTTGGTTTTTGTAAAAGTTGAGAAATACAAGCGGGTGTTTACGCGTGTTTATGCGATTACAGCGCCAACTTCAAACACCAATTTTACTTATTAACTTTTTTCAATTTGAAACTTCATCTATATAGGTTTGAGATAAGTGAACCATTCTACCGAAAGAAAATATCAATACGGCTTTTAGTTTTTTTTTGGCATTTAAAATACTAAATACCCCGTGGCGGATTTGCGAAGCTATAGCTCCCACCTCCCCTTAAGGTGGATCTTCACTGATTATTTGCCAAAAACTCGAAAATTTTTTTATCATATATTTTAATTGCGTATAGTTTTATGAACATTTTGAGACCAATCTGATATAAAAACTCAATGTTATACCAATGTTATAGGCAGTTGAATAAAATATTTTACATTAGATTGCATACAAAAATAAAGCGTAAACCACGTTTCTCTCGTAACTTTTCCGTTCACTTTAAAAAGTTCCTTGCGCAAGGCATTTATATTAATCCTATTGAAATTTTTTACACTTATACTTTAAAACATTTTGAAAAGAAGTTAGAATTTTCATTTACGGCATCTGTTCTGGAAAAATTTGTTTAATTATGAATATTATCAAATTATGGGGATTTTTAAAGGATCTTACTGGTTAATGAATTCTTGATTTATTACAAATGAACAATGAGGGTTCTCGTAATAAAAAATACTAACTTTTTCTAAGTACAAATGTATGTTCAAATTTTTGAGATTGATTTAGTCAACCCTGTGCGCAAGCAACTTTTTCAAAAACCTTGAATTTTAAAGACTATTATTGGTTTTCATATTATAACTTAAGTATGTATGGATGAAAATACGTTAAATACAATAGCGACTGCAAATGATGTAGCAAAAAATAATTAGTCTGATACTGTACTTGCTCAAAAGATATGCGTAAATGATCTTTATTCGGAAACAGCCTATAAATAAAAATTTGATAATGATCATCAAGATATTTTTTGTTAATACTATCAAAAATTCGTATTACATTGTCTTTGTACCACAAACAAATCCAGTGTCTGTTTGTACTTGAACCAAAAAAAGTATTTAAATATATTCTTTGTCTATCAATAGGTTGAATATTAGACAACCTCTGAAAATTAACTGTAAATTGCATATCAAAAATCGAGTAAAATTTAAAAATGTTGTATTTAAGTATATGGTTATCATTTTATTGACTTTTAGAATTAAAATAATTTCTAATTTCTTTTAAAATAAGTACATCTACAGTATTATAAGTGTATCATACATTGTCGTACAACAGCAAATAATCTAGTTTTCATTTTTTATTTCATCAGGTATTTCTGCACTAATTAATTGATTTAATTAATTTGCAGCATAGTTTTTTTTACCTCTTTTTTAAACAAATGCCACATTGACAGTGACGAATTGACTTAGAAAACTAGAAAATTTTAATAAATATGTGTGTGTGTGTATATATATATATATATATATACACACAGTAACGGGCTCTTCTAAGCGCGTCGTATGCGATAACCGACGCGTCATTGACAGTGCAACCTTCGACTCTTTTCGGCGGTGAACCTAAGGGAGCAGCGAGGTTAGTCGCTGGTGCAACTCCCTCAGGTCCACGATTCTGAAGATCTCGTTGACAAATGCGAAGTAAGTGAAGCTTACTCTAGATTTATTCTCGCGAGCTTACGACGCTCACGTTGTGAGGTGCACCGGCTAGCTTTCCCGTGAGTCTCGAACCGAATAGTTGGGGCTAGGTTGAATAATAGAACACAAAAATTCGTAATAAGGTAAACTATATTATATGAAAAGGGAATAATAAACAAGAGCTACAAAAGATAAGAAGCCGCAACGCCGAATGCAACGGCATAAGAATAACTATGAATTCGACAGATTTTGAGAGATGTGATAGCCGGCGCGAACCAGATCGAAGTTCGGTGGCCACAATCAACGATTCGCGCGGGCTTTCCCGCGACTAACACACTTGAGACTTACGCTAATGCGAGGAGTCGGTCTCGCCTTGCACCTCTCACCGTGGCGATGCGATCCCGGGCACCAAAAAGCGTTTCCCTTCGAACGATGGAGGCGTCCCTCTAGGTCCCTGTCAGCATCCGCTTGCAGATCCCTTACAGACACGGGTCAGATCGGTCCCACTAGCGGGCTTCTCGTGGCTATGGAGATGATCTCCTTTCTCGCGCGCTGGTAGCGAAAGTCTGGTGATTCCCTTGGGCTTCGTCCCCGAGTACCCTCCCAAACTCCTCCTCTGCGGTCTGCTGTCGGTACAGCCGCACCACAGCGTCGTCTGCTAGCTAACCTAAATTCTTGTGACAAACAAGCGCGCGTGAATCCGAATATCTCGCCGCTCGTTACAATATATGGGTGGTTCTCTGTCAAATCAAAGATCAAACATTTTTTTCTTCTTCAACCCACGGTAAATATGTTTCAGAAACAGTTTCCAATGCACCTGAATTTTTTCAGATTTTTAAATAATTTTTTACCAAAATGGTAAGGAGCCAAAGATGTCAATTTTGGCAATTTTTGGGTTTTTAGCACAAATTAATTAATTCATAGCTCCTCGGGGAAGCATTTTTCACTACAGACATAAATATACTTTTTTGTTGTAAAATTTTCTTACCTTTTCAATAAAAATACCCTTAGTTATATATATATATATATATATATATATATATAAGATAGGTATTATATATATATATATATATATATATATATATATATAATACCTATCTTATAAGCCATTTAAACCTTAATATTGGTGAAAGTAAGAGTTCTATCAGGACTACGACCACCAAACAATTTATGGAGATACCTTTTTATAGTGCAAAAGTACCTGTATGGGTCCCAGAATGGCAGAGACCCTGTATCTTTTGCTAAAAATGAAGATATGCACAAATTTGTGCTAAAATGATTAAAATTTATATTTAAAGGCTGTGGCAAAGCTTACGAATTGCTTGGAGCATTTCTAAAAAAATAACATAGGTAGCAGACATCAAAATAAAGAAAGTCACCGTAGGAGAAAATTGTTCATCATTGACTAAAAATGCAAAGCTTAGTGATAAATTATTTAAATACATGTTTGCTTAAAGAAATAAATTGAGTCACTTGGATCATCGCCAAAAAAATCATGAACTTGATTTTACTGTTACAAATATTCCTACCGAAGTCGAGGAATCGTGAATATATTATATCTCTTACAAAAATTGACTTAATTATCCACTGACTTTGAAAAATTATGATCGAGTGTATGATTTTTGTTGTAATTTTTTACAAGAGACATTAAGTGTATGATTTATGTTATAATTTTTTGCAAGCGACCTGGACTGCGCGGGATCACTCTCGTAAGACCTTGTATGAAGATCGGTTTGACCTTCTGTCGGTGCTATTAGCTCATCGGGTACCGAGAGGCTGCCGTAGTGTAAGCCATTATCGGGTACACTGGACGCTCGGCTAACGTCCGAGATGTACCCGGCCACGTCGTGGAATATTGCTGGTGCGTGTGCGCCAGCGTTAAGTAAAAGGCAGCGTCACAAGGAGTCGCGCGTCTTCTTCGTCGGCGAAAATTCCCCGAAATATGTATATATAGTTATTGAAAGAATAACCATATAGAAATTATATCCTGCTATTAAAAACTAAAATCTCTTGTTGGACTTATACATTTTTCCCTAAGGCAATTTTTCTTGACAGAATCCATTTTTTTACTTATGTTATAACCACCACCAGCTGATCTGTAAGATAGATCACAGCAAACTTTTTATCATCAAACTAATACTGCTTATTTTCTACATGCTCACGCTGCAGTTACTGATTTTGATTTTGGTAATGCGTTAATATTTTCATTCAAATCTTTGCATAGTATGCGATAAAATCTGTCTTCGGGACTCCTTAAGAATATACAACTATATTATGAAAAAAGTTAAATATTAATAAACCATTTGAATGTTATGAGGAACCTTATAAGCGACTTCTGAGAATTATGCGATTACAGTTACGGACGAGCTATAGGCTTTCCGGTGGCATTTCCAATGGCCATTTACGGCGGTGCGCCAGGCGCATTGTTAGCGGAGGACCATCGCGGTCCAAAAGTCTTTACGTGTTGATGTGCAACGCTGCACTTTGACACGTTGAACCGCTTGCCGTCAACAAGTCGCGTCGACGAGCGAGCGGACAGATGTCGGGTGACACGCAAATAAAACGGAGCTCCCGAGCTGCGAATAAACGATCATCTCCAGCACACCAAGTTTTTCTCTCTCCTCGTGGCACCTATCTTCCGTCACATTACTAAGTATTTTTACGTACTTGCATACTAGCTTAATTCATTAAAAATTTCAATAGCTATGATCAATCAAAAATCTGTTTCCGCGGTGGATTTCTTCTTGCTTTGCGATTTTGTTTTAGCTTATTCAGGTAGTTATGCGCAATTAATGTAGAAACCATGTATTAGGATCCGACTTAAAAGTTATTACTTAATTATAAATAGTTCCAATAACTTGGCATTGAATACTATAAGAAAATTATGTAATAACCGTAAAAGATTTACAAAATTCCCATATAAGAACCATGTGAAACTTTACGTGAGGGGAATTCCTGTAATATAGGTTACGCACCTAGAATCTGCTTGAAGCCTTTGGGTGGTAAACCCGTACTTTAGAGTGGCCTTTTTTTCTTTTGTGGTGCATATTGACTTTTTCGCACTACACGTCTAGTGTACAATTAAGCGCTTGCTTAGCGGAGCTAATGTGCGCATTTTACGTGTAATATAAGAAAAAATAGCTGAAGTTCTAGAAATCGACTCCCCCAGTACATTAAGAGGCTTTACGCCGTTGAAGAGTCAAAAAGTTAACCATAATTTGATATGGAGTTTACTGGAGAAAGATTGTAAAAAATAAAAAATGGAGAATAAGTGTTCTAAAAGAATAATCAAAGTTTTAGAAATATTCTTTTACGAAAAGAATAAATAATAAATCGATTGCACATAATATAATATTAGAACAACAAATACAAAAAAGTTTTTCATTCAAAATCAATTTTTAATACTATGTTATTTTAATGTATTCAATAGTTTACTTTGGTATTTCGACAGATTAAAATAGATATTAAAAATAAAGATCAATAAACATTTTTTAAAGGAAGTGCGCATAATTACAAGCTTATTACACACAAAATCAAATTGAATTCACAATAAAAATATAATTTATTATTTATATATATATATATATATATATATATATATATATATATATATATGTATATATATTTTTTTAGGTGTGGTGCTTTTTTCGTCAGCAGTCTATTTTGCCGAAGCTGGTTCAGAAAATTCATTTTTTAAGTCTATTCCAGATGCTTTTTGGTGGGCGGTTGTTACCATGACTACAGTTGGCTACGGCGACATGACGTATGATGTACACACTTTTAATGCATTTAGAAATAAGACTAGCTTAATAAACTTGCATTAAAATGATAAAGCTTTATAACAAATCGTTATCGCAATTCACAATTTCATAACATAATATAGTGTATTTCTATATTTACTAGAACAATTTTGCAGCGAATAAAAATAAATAAATAAGTAACTGACTAGCTTTTCTGAACTCGAAAGTTTATGGCCTTACAACGTATAGGTTTGGGTCTTTAGATATATTTAAGTATTTGAAAGTGTTAAGGGTAGGCTCATCACACGTATGCGTTTCTCAAATCTAGTGCTATAAATCAGATCTGAAAAAATCGAACCATGATAATAGAATTCGATCCCACGACCCCTCAAGCGTAAGGCAGGTGGCTTACCACGGAGCCATTGCCGCTGTAATCTTGCAGCAGTTATAAATTAAATTTTGTCAGTAAAAAAGGTCATTCTTGAACTTGAATTTAAATATTCTATAATGTCTTATTGATTTAAAGCTATTTAAACTAAATATTAGGTGAAATATACTACATTATAGACCAAAGGTATAAAGTAGGCTGTGCATTCTCACAAACAATACACAACCAACATTTGTTACCGAGTATAAAATAATTTTTTTACATACTTACTAAAAATTTGTTCTAGATTGGAGCCAAGAAGGAAATAACTAGTTATATATTCATTTCCTACCCTTACCCTAGTTTATTACGCAGCGCTGTCAATCTTTCCTATTATCTTAAAAAGCAATGATCCTGTCCTTATGAAAATGTCATTTGCACAAATGCAAAAACTGCATTTGTCATTTTTGGACAAAGTGCACTCAGTGACGCGCCAGTATGGGCCTGCAATACACGCACTACGACGTTGTTGTAAAATGGGTCTCTAAACGGCCTTGCACAGACGTACGTACTGTCAAGTTTAATTTTGAGTCTAAGTTAGTCTATGTCAAACAATTGTAGAGTAATGGACTCTCTCTCTCCCTCTCTCTCTCTCTCTCTCTCTCTCTCTCTCTCTCTCTCTCTCTCTCTCTCTCTCTCTTGTGTGCTTATTTTTTACTAATTTAGTGGGAAAGCTGTATGCGTGGACTGAAGGTATGGTTTTGGAGTAAAAAGACTATTACCCTAGCCTGATAATACTCGTGACAGCACGATATGCCTGTTCTGTTCTGGCATAGCATCGCTATTAGGTAATACTAAGAAAACTTGTTCAAAGAGTGACGCAATTTCAGTAGCATCTTCATAAACAATGCCTTATAGCTGCTACTCTCTGCAACAGAAATCACAGCAGCGCTAGCAACCTTTAACTTTGTCCTCGCGAATCTTTAGAATCTACATACATGTAAATTTGTGATGGTTTATTTTTTGATAATAAACCTGTAACGGACGGAGAGGAGATATGTCGGAAAGCAAAAAAGAGTAGACGCGGACTTGAACCGCGGACCCCGAGATTAAAAAGCAAGAGCTCTAACCACTGAGCTAACGTCTACAATGTAAGCGCATTGCTTTGCATCCTAGTACGGCTGTGCCGACTTTTATCACTGACTCGTCTCGCAGCTCGCGTTGCAGACGTGTGCGTCTGTAACAAACCTAATTTTCTTTTGATAAATTAGATTAAATTCCTAATAATACATTTTTGCTACATCCTAAAAAAAATTGTAATTGTAATTGTTTTCGTCTTCAGCAAAAACAAGTTAGAAATCAATCTATTCTGAGATGTTTGCAGTTCGAATCGCCTTTTAGAAAATGTCTGTATATATGCGTAAGTGCTTGTGTATTTTTTTTTCTTTTGCTTTTTATGTAGCGTTGGCAGAGCAAGCTCTGCGCAAGAGCCACCCCCCCCCCCTCCGAACCCGTATACCGATAGGTACCATCATTAAACAAATCTTTCGTTAGGCTCAATAATTAATTTATTTGGCTTCTCCTTCGAACCTTAACATTTTTAAACATCCTCCTTCCACCAAGGTAATCGGACGTTCAGAATCAAACTCGTCTTTTTCTCTCTGCATCGTACAGACGTTTGCTTCTTTCTGCATTGTCTGTTCGTTTTTTTGTGCAGCATCGTCCAGCCATCCTCTGAGCAGTCTCTATCCCGACACCTTCATTCGTCTGCATCGGGTGGGAGAGTCTGAGCTCCACCCAGTTACCTATGTTCCTCAGCATCGGTCTGAGAAGCGCTGAAAGGTCCTTAAGGGGCTGTAGGCCGAACGGTGTCGCCGCAACTTTCAAGTGGCGCTGCGTTCAGGTGGCAAAATCCCAATTAAACAACAAATACAACAGAACCGCGTACTTAAGAAAAAAAATCGCTCTTTACCGCCCTTCCTTTTATCATAACGTGATAGTAACTCGTAATTCTAATACTATGTCGAAAATATGTCCCCTGCAATCGGGATTTAGCCACCTGACCTCAGCGGCACTTGCAAGTTGCGGCGACACCGTTCGGTTGCTCCTCTGACAGCTCCTTAACCCTAGCTTTCACATTTCTCGCATTTAACGTAAAAATGTGTAATATACTTTCTTCCTAAATATGTACAAAGAATCAAAATAAAAATTTTTCGGGACGAAAAAGTAAAAAGTTTTCAAAAATTTTCCGGAAAAAAACTCTTAGACGAATTTTCCGGAAAATCACGAACGAGATTCGTAATCAGCGGGTCGAAATACTTGCATAACAAAAGCTGCGGTGATTGATTTGACCGCAATGGCCTCGGGGACCTTGCTTTCTTTGACGCGTGAACTAACATGCATGGATTCAAAATAGACCGTAAAGTAAAACTGATATTTAAAGAGAACGTTACAATTTATTGAGACGAATTTTTTTAGGGCATAAGTAGACTAATTGAGGAGTAGTTTACCACAGTTTAAATTAAAATTGCTATGCGTACAATTGTGCAATAATCGTGCTAAATACGGCAAAAATCGGAAAATTCGCGTTTTTTGTAAATTTAGATGATTTTCCACGGGAAAAGTATGCGTTTAATCAAAAAATTGAATGCATGACTTTTGTCTTAGAATCCTGTGAAAAATACAAAGATATTTCTTGTTTTGTGTAAAATGGCGTTTTTCCGTTTTCCCAGAAATTTCTTTGATGTTTTGAAAATCGCGTAAAATAAGGCTTCTGTAAAAATTCATCAGAAATGGTGAATCATTCTAGAATAACAATTATTTCATGATAGATATGTGGCCAAACCATGAATATATCAGACAAAAAGTAAAAGAAATTAGATTTATTTATCGTTTTTAATGAAAAATGGTTTTAAAAAAGTGACTGGATCATGAAATATTTCACATAAATCAGCTATATTTACATGCAGATATAAAATTATAAATATTAAGGTCATATATATATATATATATATATATATATATATATACAAAGTTTAGAGCTATATTTTTTTCGATTACAATATAATTCTAGAGTTACATTTGGCATCTAAAAATATAAGCATCAAAATTTCGTGTTTCTTGGCAATCTTTGAACCGCTGTCATTTACTTATTTTGCGCGCAAATAAGGTTTCGCGCCCGTCATTCTTTTCGTCGTAGAAAAAGCTTTAAATTTTGGTTTGGTGGGTTCAATTTTATGAATTTTTTAAATTGTTATTGTGGTTTGAATACCATCATATTTCAAAAAAATTCCATTTTGAGGGTGCTGCCATTTTTTTTTTCTATTAATCTTTTTTGGCACCAAATTTTTAGGAAATACTACCTGTCATATAGTCAAACTATCCTGAAAGTTTTGTTCTTGGGAAAGTTTGTGGTGTGAGATATAAAGATTTTCATATGCTCATTTTCGTTATTTTACCATGCAAATTTAATAAAGAGTAAACTATAGTAAGACTACAATGCTGAACACTTATTATACATGCCTTATATACCAGATTACCAGTCATTCTTCCACATTGAAATACGTATAATATCGCCTTTAGTTATCGTATATTATGTATTTAATGTTTATGAAAACAGTATGGAAGTAAAAGTTACATCTGCATGTACAAAAAACAAAGTTGTGTTAATCAGTTAGTAATTAATTTAAAGAGTAAATTGTAGGTGTTATGTATAAAAAAATATTATTTTCAAAATGTATTAATGTTAATTACCTTTAAACCTTAGAAATTATAATAACTAATATAGATATATAATAATTAAAAAATGAACGCTAAGAAATATCCAGAAATATCGCGATACACAGCATAATACTTATGTCTTATTTAAAGCGATGCAATAATTAAATACATAATATACGACAACTACAGGTGATATTATACGTATTTCAATGTGGAAGAATGACTAGTAATCTGGTATATAAGGCATGTATAATAAGTGTTCAGCATTGTAGTCTTACTATAGCTTACTCTTTATTAAATTTGCATAGTAAAATAACGAAAATAAGCTTATGAGAATCTTTATATCTCAAACCACAAACTTTTCCCAAGAACGAAACTTTCAGGATAGTTTGACTATATGACAGGTAGTATTTTATTTCCTAAAAATTTGGTGCCAAAAAAGGTTAATAGAAAAAAAAATGGGATTAGACTCAAAATGGAAATTTTGAAATATGGTGGTATTCAAACCACAATAACAATTTAAAAATTTCATAAAATTAAATCCACCAAACCAAAATTGAAAGCTTTTTCCATGATGAAAAGAATGACGGGCGCTGAACCTTATTTGCTTCCTAAATAAGGGAATGGCAGCTGTTCAAAAATTGCCAAAACACACGAAATTTTTTTGTTTATATTTTTAGGTGCCAAATGTAACTTTGGAATTATATTGTAATCAAAAAAATATAGCTTCAAACTTTGCTAAAAAACAAAGACAATCAATAAGAGGATGAACGCCTCAAAAGATTAAAAAGAACACGCTGGCTGAATCCCACCGTTGCTGCCACTGCCGATATGTGTTGACGGTCCATCTTGAGCCCAAGTTGTCCTGTTCTTCTCGTTCTGTACGCGACGCTTAACGATATTTTTTAGCTCTCTCGGATGCTAGGAGGTCGATGGGAGGTAGACCAGCGACTGGCGAGAGATGAGCACCGCTTCCGTCTTTTCTGCCGCCAAACTTAATCCATGGTCGCTCAGCCAGTCCGCTTCTACCTGAATGGAGACGTCTCCGAGGTATTGCACCTCCTCAACGCTCTTCGCAACGACGACAAGAGCTAAGTCGTCGGCGAAAGCCACCATTGAAACCCCCTGGGGGAGCCGCTGTCTTAACAGACCATCGTACACGACGTTCCAGAACAGCGGCCCCAGGACCGAACCCTGTGGTGCGCCTCCAGTAATGTTGTATGAGCGCACACCTGCATCGGTCCCTCAGGTAGCTCGAAACGACTCTTCGTAGGTAGAGCGGCACCTTGAGCTGTTCTAGGGACAGCATCATGCTGTCCCATCTAACCGAGTTGAAGGCGTTCCTGATGTCCAGGGCAATGACTGCGCACATGCGTCTGTCACTTCTACTGCCACCGATGGCGTTGGAGGCGAGCTCCACAACTCGGCTTATGGCGCACTATGGGATATTTCGACTTTTCCTGTTTCAAAATCAAATAAGTCCGAATCCAGTCGGTCGATCAACATGAAATTTTTGGAAGATTATGTTCGAACTATCAGAAATCACAGAAAAATGACCAGAAATGTTGATGTTTACTGTATGAGAGCGCGCAGTACGGATACCCTTAGCTATTTTGGGCATAACTTTTAAACAACGCGATGAATATTCGAATTCTAAATTTCTACATGTTCTCTAGTCCAATTTCTAAAAGGAAATCTACGAAATCTCGAAAACATGCTCCCAGTATGGATAATTTTAACAATTTCGGCTCTACCTATTTACTTACCTTCCACAAAAATGAAAAATTTTCAAGTTAATTTGTTCCTTACATAGCCCTCTATGATTAGGAATTGTCCCGATTCGATGTCCCGTGAATAGTTCATTCACGACATCAATATTAAAAAGTGCAATTTTCAATCCTCGTAAAATAACTTTTCACATTTTTGAAATGCATATTTACTTATTTTCCTCGTAACTTTTTCTGTGATTAATTTAAAATAACGGTACCGAAGTATGTTTATTAGATTACAAATACGTACGAAAAACCCGACCTAAAGTAGCTCTATATGTTATTGGAAGCTGGAAACATCAAATTATCCACACTAGGCATTATGTATACTGGGCACTCCTCCCTAATATATTTAAAGGAGACAAGTAACACATTTTTATTTCCAATACTCAATTTTTCTTTATGTAATTCTTAACTTCAGCTGAAATTTTATGTTTGCGAAAACAGCTATTCTCTTTTTTATTCCGATGAGGGATATTAAAGGATCACTCGTTTCAATCGCTTCTGTTGTATAAATCTGTAATACGATTTATTCGAGAATTTTGACGACAATGATCTTGTGTGTTTGACCTATAGTACTTGTGCCGTGATTCTAGCCCATCTTCTGCAAAGTATGCCATAGGAAGAGGGAAATTTCTAGCGATCTGACACCCGTGTACCAAAATTTTGTGTGTAGTTGGGTTCATTTTTGCCCACGGGTATAGCGTATAATATAATTTATACGTATCCAAAGAAAATGTTTCCATTTTCTCTAAATTTAGTCTTTTTTTGCATTTAAATGCTGCGAGAACTATTGCTATGTTTGTAACCAACTGTTTGTCAAGTTCTAGTGCTTCCGCAATAGTAGATGGTTCTCTGAAACATATACGAGCTAGATTGCCTGTATTGGTTGTCCCTGTACCTTGGAGAAGTTGATCCGCTCTAATATGAAATTTTACATACAATTTTTCTTTGGCAACATTTTCCCTGTCTTTGTATTTATCTAAAAAATTAAAATATTTTGTAGTAAATAACCTACTTAAATTAACAATTATTTTTCTTACAAATTTATATTGCATTCTGTTATTAAATCAAGTACATGCTTGAGTTCGATTCTCTTTAGTATATTATAATTATTATTTTGTTTTAATATTTATTTATTAAAATTACTTAGAGTAATTAATTTGTAATTAATAATTTCTATAATTTTTTTTATTTTAAAAGATACCATTCATTCTTACATATAATTATAAAAGCGTTAATAAAATCTAACATAGCTAACAAAATAAAATATTGTTATCAAAATACAGATTTAAAAAGTGCATAAAGACCATATTAAAACTGTAAAGTAGAAAATTTAGAACATCTAACGTCAAAATAATTAACTATAATAATTACTTGAAATTGTAAAATAATTTCTTTTTTCTTGGACAGATGAATAAGTAATCATGTATTGTTAAAAATAAATATAGTTCGCACCTTTATCTTTGTCAGTTCTCTCCCAGTGCTTGAAAGGTTTGCAGTAACTTATATTCATTAAGTGTTCAAAGGCTTTAATCTCACAATGTAGAATACCTAATCCATAATTTAATGAATTTTCCTTTGGTGTAAATTTATTTTTTAAGTCATCAAATGCAGTCGTTGTGAGATTACAACATGGGCATCTTGACGAAGACGGATTGTCAGTAATCGTATTCAAACATTTGCCGTCGAATAAAGTAGGGAACACTTCATATTGAAGACGTACTGATTTTCCTTTTGCCAAGGTAAAGGTATACGAAGAAAGAAACTTTATTTCTGTAAGTAATCGTGCGTACTCTTTTTTTTTTGTATTTTCAGGGGGTTCTTTCTCATAACAAAGTCTCACAGGTCTAAAAAATCTTATACTCATGGGAGTTGGGTTTATCCAATTGCACTTACTATTTGTTGAGTGAAAAAGTTGAATCACTCCAATACAAGTAACAAAGAGTGATACTTGAGCGTTTTTATTTTCATACTGTACATTTTCGAACTTTTGCTGAGGATTTTTATGACACGAAGAACGCAAGTTACGATATGTTTCATCAGGCCAGTCGTGTATTATTGCTTTGCACAATCGCTCACCAGTAATATTGAGTAGCTCTTGTAAACTAACGCAGACCTCGATATTATTTATTATTTTATATTTACGTGGATAACAGTTTTTCTTTTCTTTCATGACAATGGTATAACACGGATAAACATCACAGCCTAATGCTTTTGTATCAGCAATTATTGCTTCATATTGCCGTCTTGTGTACTCGTTTGTAATTAAGAAAGCTAAGGCCGAACTGGGCGTATGCCTTTCTCGAGGATCATTTATTTCGTTTTGTTCATCCTGTCTGTTGTTACTTTTCAAGTTGATCATATTTTTGCGATAGATATTACTGTCTCATTATAGTTGGGATCACTGAGCAGATTATGAGCTCGTCTACACAAAGTTGATTCTGATGCATTTTTCAACGTACTTCTTTTTCGACCACTGTTAATGCTAAGTCGACCGCCTTTTTTTAGCCTTTCTTTTACGTTAGAATTCCTATTATTCTTCCTTTTTCGTCCCATATTGTACCTCTGATTAATTGGAGTAAAATTCACAAAAAGCTCTAATTTCGAATTATATTATTATCATACGGGTTTCTATATTTTGATAACTGAACTTATTGTAAAGAATATCTATAATACACAACCAAAAAAAAAATTATTATTTTAAAAGTACTATAATTTAAAGTAACTTTAAGATAACTATTCTTGTAAAACTAACAAATAAAATGAAAAATTTTAACAAATAAATATACAAAGATGCACACATCATCTGTCAAAGTTATACTAATACTCATAACACGCTAAAATTACATTATGAACAACATTCTTTCAAAATAATAGGTAAAATTTCAAGAACTGTAGTTCTGACGAAGAAGAAAACAAGTCAGGAATCGGAAAAGTACACAGTTCTAAAAAAAGCAAAACAACGCAGTTTCTCGTGTTTATTATTTTGATGTATTAAAACTGTAAATTACAATATACCTATTACATGCCGATTAAATTTTTTTTAATAAATCTTATTGTCGATTTATATAAATTTCAAAATTTCAATAACACCTCATTTATGCAGATAAATGTGATTGAAAATTGCAGGGGTGGTTATAAAGTTTTGGACAAACTCATTTCTATGTATTGTTTCGCCTCACAGGAACCTAATTATAGATTAATTATTATATTATATATTTTATTATTTATTTATTTAAAAAATAAATTTTTATATTCTTATATTATTAATAATACATACATAGCATAAATATTAATTTGTTTGCATATACCAAATTTATCAAAACATGACAATATTTGATCAAACTTGAAAATACAACCGAATGATTAACATAATTATTTAAGGGGATATCTGCGACAAAAAATATGACCCAAAACAATAATTAAATTTAAGAAAAGCAAGGTGTCATGCGTAGTTGTAAGCTAGTTACAGTTTTGTAACCCCCCTGCAATTTTAAATCACGATTATCTGCATTCATAACGTGTTATTTAGAGTTAGAGACGATCGAACTTTCAAGACGACCTAAAATAAAGTTAGATTAGTGATTAGTGAGATAAAACACATAAAAATAAGCTTTTTATCTAATTTTTTGCTTACTTTTGCGAGTCTTATCCGAGTAAAATTTCTTTTTGGAGTATTTTTTGAGCTTATGAAAGAACTGGGGCTACATAGGCCAAAAACAATGGTGGATTCGTGTTTAGCGGGTAAAAATACATAAGGATAAGATTTTTCTCATTTTTTCTCTGCTCCAGCAAGTATTAAATAAAGAGTTGTTTCCTTTTTTGCGCTAAAACGCGTGCGCTCATGCGTAAATGTGGGTCGTATGACGTATTTATTATACAGTTTGTGTAATCAAACATATATTTACCATCAGCATTGTAAAAAACATAAAATGACAGAACTTTATAACTGTATAGAATGAGAACAAATCCTACGGAGTCATAAAAGACAAAATTTTGGCGATTCTACACGTTTTTCACGAAAAATCCTACAAAATTTTAAGAGGCAGATTTGAATTTAGCGGGAAAAAATACATAAAAATATCGTTAACAAACATTAAATAAAAAAAAATTCCATTGATCTACAGTGACTTTTGTGATTTTTTTGCGAAACCGTCAACTTTAACGAGTTATCCTAGACCATACAGTAAACATCAACATTTCTGGTCATTTTTCTGTGATTTCTGATAGTTCGAACATCATCTTCCAAAAATATTTGATTTTGAAACAGGAAAAGTCGAAATATCCCATAGTGTGGCGTCGATGGTTGAGCGACCCTTCCGAAAGCCGAACTGGTTTTCGGAAAGATCTCCTTATATATATATATATATATATATATATATATATATGTATATATATATATATATATATATATATATATATATATATGTGTGTGTCTGCGTGTATGTATGTATGAATATGTATATGTATACAGGGTGGACCATTTTAATCGCCCCACTCAAATTTCTCGGAATTTACGCATACTACAAAAAAATTGTTTCGACAAAAGTTTAAGGGGACAAGTAAGGCCATTTTTTGGTAAACTCAGTTTTGACCTTAAACTTAATTTTCAAGGTCATTTGAAGGTCAGAGTGTTTTTTTTTTTAAATACGAACACCTATTTTTGACGCCGGATTCGGAAAGAGCAGAAAATTTCACGTTCACAATAATGGTTCATAATTTCTCAAAGTGACCTTAAAATGGTCAAATAAAGGTCAAATATTGAAAATTTATCTAAACCCGGTTTCTTTCCAAATTTTGTTGGTTTACTTATGTTAAAAATGGCCGTCGACAAAGGCGGTCACCAAACATTGATCTGGGGAAGTAAATTTTCAAGGTCATTTGAAGGTAAGTATTTATTTTTAATGGAAGCACCTATTTCGAGTGCCAGATTCGGGAAGGGCGATACATTTCATCTCCACAATGGTAGTTTATAAGTTTTTTACGTGACCTTAAATAGGTCAATTCAAGGTCTAATGTTCACAAACTAGTTTTTTTTCGAAAGTTTGATTGTTTAATAAGCTCAAAGTGTCAATAACTGATCATTTTAACATTAATATCATGTGTGGAAGTCATGAAAAAGCAGTTTTATAAAATAAAATATTTTAATTTCGTTCTTAATCTTACTTTTGGCGTAACCCAGAAACAACGACGTGGACGTAGTAAGTTCTGTTTCCTTTGGGGTGCTTAATTAACGTGAGTCCCCTTGCCTTTCACGATCGGGGTGCTTGATTTACGTGAGTCTCCTTGCCTCTCACGATCGGGGTGCTTGATTTTCGTGAGTCTCCTTGCCTCTCACGATCGGGGTGCTTGAATTACGTGAGTCGCCTTCCCTCTCACGATCGGGGTGCTTGATTTACGTGAGTCCTCTTGCCTCTCACTATTCTAAATATTATTTGATTAACTTCGAAGCAAATGTCCGAAGTGGCGTTCATTAGCTTTGAGGCATAAATTTAATCGGGTCTGGAAATGGTGAACGGTCTTGATCAATATCCGTCTTGGTATAGCCGCGCATGCTCGACGAATGCAATCTTGCATGTCTGCTCTAGTTGTGGGCTGTTCTTGAAAAACAACATTTTTAAATATTTCCAGAAATAAAAGTCTGGAGATGTGAGGTCGGGTGAACAAGCAAGCCAGTTAACTGGCCCTCCTCGTCCAATCCATCTACCATTATAATATTTATTTAAAAAATTTCGTACGATTAGAGCAAAATGTGCTGGTGCCCATCGTGTTAGTACCACATTCTTCGTCGCGTTTCTAAATCATCATCTTCCATCAATTCAGGAAACCGATCTCTTATTAAACATAAACAGGAATTCCTATCAACATTTTCCTCGGAAAAATAAGGACCAATTAAATAACCGTTTACGATCCCACACCATACCATAATGCTCCAACCCCTTTGATGATTGACCGTTCTGTACCAATGAGGATTCTCATTCGATTAATAATGGCAATTATGTCTATTGAGTTCTCCGTCACTCTGAAATTTAGCCTCATCGGAAAAAGGACATATTTAAAAAAAATCTGGTTTATTCTATATCATACGTAAAGCCCATTGACAAAACTCCGTTCGTTGTTGAAAATGATGATCTTGTAACTATTGAACTAACGTAATGTGGTAAGCATGATGGTTAAGGGATTTAAGAATTCTCAAAAAAGTTGATTTTGATATGCCGATTTCTCTTTGAACTCGGCGAGAACTGGTATGCGGATCAAGATGAATGGCAGCAAGAACAACGATAACACGTGGATCATTTATATCATATTCATGGTGCCTACGTTGGCAAACCAAATGACCCTCACGAGCTCTTTGAGTCATTGCTCTATGATCTGGATGTCGTCTGTCAAGAAAGCGTGCAGCGTAAAGTCTTGCTGCTGCTAGGAAATTATTATGATTTTCCCATAAAACCATTATCATATCCACAATCTCATTGGGTTGATAGCCATTTTTAAAGTTTATTTTTACTTTTATGAAGGGTTTTTAACTTCTCCAAAGGTTGGACTATTTAAGATAAAGTATTAATAGAGAAACAGTTTTAAAAACAGTAACTAATGTTTTGCCAATAAATGTATTCTGTTCGGATTGAGGATGAATGAGTAGTGAGTAGTGAGAATTGATCAAAGATATTTATTATTTTAAATGTTCAAACTTTCAGTTAATGATGTCAGAATTCCCAAAAAATTATTATTTAAAAGTTATAATCGAAGTTTGTAAACAACAGCCCATATCTGGAACAAACATGAAGAATTGCATTTGTCGATCATGCGATGCAATACCAAGACATAATTTCCTCAATACCATTCGCCATTTCCGCAGGCTTTAAAACCGATGCCTAGAAGTAGATGAAAGTAACTTCAAACATTTACGTCAAAGTTCAATTAATGATATTAATTATATTGAAAGGCAAGAAGACTAACATAAATCAAGCACCCCGATCGTGAAAGGCAAGGGGACTCACGTTAATTAAGCACCCCAAAGGAAACAGAACTTACTACGTCCACGTCGTTGTTTCTGGGTTACGCCAAAAGTAAGATAAAGAACGAAATTAAAATATTTTATTTTATAAAACTGCTTTTTCATGACTTTCACACATGATATTAATGTAAAATGATCAGTTATTGACACTTTGAGCTTATTAAACAATCAAACTTTCGAAAAAAAACTAGTTTGTGAACATTAGACCTTGAATTGACCTATTTAAGGTCACGTAAAAAACTTATAAACTACCATTGTGGAGATGAAATATATCGCCCTTCCCGAATCTGGCACTCGAAATAGGTGCTTCCATTAAAAATAAATACTTACCTTCAAATGACCTTGAAAATTTACTTCCCCAGATCAATGTTTGGTGACCGCCTTTGTCGACGGCCATTTTTACAATAAGTAAACCAACAAAATTTGGAAAGAAACCGGGTTTAGATAAATTTTCAATATTTGACCTTTATTTGACCATTTTAAGGTCACTTTGAGAAATTATGAACCATTATTGTGAACGTGAAATTTTCTGCTCTTTCCGAATCCGGCGTCAAAAATAGGTGTTCGTATTTAAAAAAAAAAACACTCTGACCTTCAAATGACCTTGAAAATTAAGTTTAAGGTCAAAACTGAGTTTACCAAAAGATGGCCTTATTTGTCCCCTTAAACTATTGTCTGAACAATTTTTTGTAGCATGCTTAGATTCCGAGAAATATTAGTGGGGCGAATAAATTGGTCCACCCTGTATATGTTTAATATACTATTTTCTAAGCCATCACTATGTATATATATATATCTATATATGTGTATATTTGATATTTTATTCTCTTTGCATAACCTTAAAACTTATAAAGAAAATATGAATTGTTTTTACTCTTACTATATTAAACTCTGTACTGTAACTGTATATTATTGTACTCGTCACCATGTATACCATGTAGTTGATAAAATTTAATTATTTATATTTAAAACGTCATTGTTTCTTGGTGCTAAAATTACCTTTTTACGAATTTCTTTGTAGTACCCAGGCACCATGGAAAAAGTAAACAAAACTGACCATGACCTCCCACCCCGAGTCAGTGAGAGGTCAAGGTCAAGGTACATATTGTTTACTCCCCATGGTGTTATTTGTACTTTGGAGAGAGAACCCCCCACTCTCTCTCTTTCTATCCAAAGTGCCTCTGATTTTTCGAGACACATTGGAGAGAACCTCTCCCCCTTCTTTTTCTATCCAAAATGGCTCTGATTTTTCGAGAGACTTTGGAGAGAACCCCTTTCTCTTCTCTGCTCATTAATGGTGTTTTGGATTTTTCAAGGCACTTTGTGACTTGTGACTGAGTGACTCGCTTGTTAAGGTGTTGACAGCCTGACGATCCACGAGCAACTGATGTATGATGTGGGGTGTTTCCACCACTACCACTGCACTCCTCTATGCGTACTCAGCATATTACTCTTACCATTGCGAATAGAGGACCTCCCTACTCCTCAGCACTATCTTGATTTTAAGAGATGATTTTGGGAAAATAAAGGAAAAAAAAAGTAGCTTGACCTGGACTTGAACCTTCATTTCTCTGTGCTCGAGATAGGCATTTTACCACTGAACCACGACTTAATCAATTCTTAAATACTGGGTTCGTATGTGTGTGTGTTTAATACACTTATGGATAAACTTACTATCTAGCTTATAACTATAACGAGTGTGAAGGATGACTGGGATAGGTAGTGTTGGATAGAGTACACAGGTAAGTGAGTAAAAATATTTATATATGTTTAACATTTATATTTATTAAAAACTCTTAAACTAAATACAATTATAGTTATGTATCCTTATATATAGTTGTATTTAAGTATGCGACTAAGTTATAGAAATGTAAATTAACAAACTCGTATATGATAATATAAATAGCTTCTGAAGCTAAATATATATTTTTATCTTTTAATAATTGATCTATCTTATCTACAAGCGTCTCGTCAAAATCTCTCATTGCACATTCAACATTGTAAGCAGTGAAATATGTGTACTGTGCATTTTCGCTATTTACTAATTTGTCTTTGCTATAGTCACCCAGCTGTTTCACAATAATTGTTATAGCCTCTTTAACTTTTAATAAGTATTTAATTCTAGGATCTATTATTTTAGACAAGGCTTTTAACCTGTCAAACATCACTCTTTTAAACACTAGTGAAGGCTTACGAACTTTTTTCCAGTGGTGGTGGAAGTCTGGCTATGGAGATGTCTCTTTTGTCCAGCCATCATTTTCTTCTTATACGTTTTCTTATCACCGAGAGAACTTCTACTTTAGACTTGTAAAAGAGAACTGTGCTCTTTATGTTGCAACTACGCCGGCTTATATTCGAAAATCACTACATTTGGTGGGAGGCGAGACCAATGAGGAACAGTCTCGCGACAAGTGGATCACTAATAGAATCACTGGTGCTGTAGAGGGAATCCAATGAAAATGTGCTGTAGCATCTAAATCTAATACTGTTAAGCCTTCTTCTTCCGACACAACTCGACCCTTGTTATCCTTGAAAAACTGAAAATCGATAACTAGTTCCGTTTGTTTGCACAGCTTAAGAAAGGCGTGACTGGCACAAAGCTTGTATTGGTAGGTGGTTTTATTTGGTTTTTCAAAGAGCGCCATCTAGCCTCAACCGCTGTAATCCACCAAAACTTGTCATGACGAGTCAATCTCCAACAGATTGTCGTACTCAGCATAAATTATGCAATTTACAACAGTATCTAATGCGTCATCAAATCTCACGTCAATTCTCACACTACCTCTTCTGATTAAATTCCAATGAGTGTCATTGTTGGCCGATAAAATGGGTGTCAAATCGAATGCAAAAAGACAGTAGACATTTGGGTATGCATCGCGTGTTATCGAATTACCGGCATTTGAAAGTGTACCCCCCGTACCCGAGAAGAGTGTGTGATACACATCCACATACAGCTTTGTTTTTTTGAAGTCAGGCTGCAGTGGTTTTGATGGGACTTGTACACCGTCCACAAACATACACAAGAAATTGATATTGAAAGTTTTAAAATTTAACGGATTAAGTTTTGTATCGCCGTTATAAGCCTTATTTCCAATAAATCCAATTATGATTCTTTTCGGCAATTGACCCAGTATGACATTATTTATCGACTGACCATGCACGCCACTGTTAAGGGTTACGTTTTTTACCTCTACCCGTGTAAGCGGGTACTTTGCTGTGACTTTAGAAAGCATTTTTTCGTGAGTCAATGAAATGCCCGAATCAACCTTTACGCGGCGAACAAATAGTGTCGCCTCGGTTATGTGTACAGTATACGCAGAATCAGGATCCATTAGACAGAAGCTATCGCGAGAACGCACAAGACGTACACTTACCCCAACACCACCAAGTAGTAGTCTATCCATATTTAGCACATCCACGTGTAAGTATCCCAATAAATCAATTTCATTATTTGTCATAACTGCTAGTCATCTAAAGAAACCTGCATTACCGGCATCAGTGTTATTTATTTTACCGGCTGTGTCATCATACCACAAGACGATGCTCAAGTGTTAGTTTTTCGCCACTGGTCCGTAATTTAATAACGTCTTAATGTACGATCTGTATGCGTAGGCGTTATTTAGTGGTGATACTGGTTTTTGATTGAAAAATACATCGATACATGAAACAGCGAATGCATACAATTATTCACAGGGCCGACGACTCGTACTGACGCATCCTTCTTGAATGGCTTCGTCGGTGTTATATTCACACATAGACTCAGTATTGTATGCGCTGAATCTAGATATTCACAGTTGCCAGGGATCGTAAATTCTATTAGTGCTTGATCGGTAAGTGACGAGATTGACTTATACTGCATCCAATGAGAATTCTCAATTACCGTCTGGTGTTGGCGACAATTCAAAAAGTGATAACTCCGACTTCAACGAGTCACAAGAGTCAGCGTGTAGAAAAGACATGTTTTTTTTTCTAGCTGGTATGGTGAGTAGGTATACCGTTCAAAAAGAGAGCCTTTTAGTTGACAAAGATATCTTTAGCTACTGCTGACGACGCTGCTTTAGTTGTAGATTTCTTTCTCTTCTTCTTTTTCTGCGTAGTTGTCACGCTCCTACCAGCTCCATGACCAGAGTCTGACTGGGCTTCTTGTGTCATTTGTGCCTTCTTATATTTAGCTTTCTTTTTCTTACCTCCTTCCACCTCTTCCCCCTCCTGTTCATCCGGTGCCATGATTTTATTCATTATTTGTTCAGCTTTGCGTTTAAGATTATCCCCACTTTCGAGCACGCGCTTACATAACACCTCTCTAAAAGGCCTGTTCGCGTTCACCACATCATCCATGATCTTTGCACTAGCACGAGCAGCCTCTTCACCGACAGACTTAGCTCTGCGCCTCACAAGAGGTAAAGCACCGTGAAATAAACCTTTTCAATAACTGCCAATGCCTGCGCCAGTCTGATAACGCTAACGACCAATTGTAACGTAATTATCCCTACCACTGTTATTACAGCCGATTTGGTGGGCAAGAAAAATACTGTAGTCAGGTATTTTTAATTTGTGCGCTTAAAATAAAGTGTCACCGTCAACGCACTGTAGTTAAATGGGACAGGATGTCCATGCTCGCCTTTTATATCTATCTCGATTGACTGAAAAGACGAGGACAGCAAGGAAAGATACATTGGTGGGGTAAAGTTCTAAATTTGCATTCTACCGTAAGTATAATCATGTAACTAAAGAGCCACAGCACGTAGCAGTCGTGAACAAACATCACCTGTCACGTAAGGCTGACAAATACTGCTATAAACCATCAGTACGTTTGGTGAACCATTTGCGAGATTTGCCGGTCTATTGTCGATAATGTAGCTGTCTTTTTTACCATCACAAGTTAATAATTTACTACTTTTGAAGCCTAATATTTCACACAACTTTTCAGATCGAGAGAATAAGTGAATACAACCAGCGCATTTATCCTCAGTGCAGGTGCATTTGACTTGAATATAGCCGCCACACTGAATCTCAAATATAAAATGATCTTTCACATTGTCGAGGTTATTTATCTCACTTAAAAGAGTATGGAGGCTGTCATAAACGCCGCATTTTATTTGACTAAAAGTCTCCCGATAATCATCATCATCGACATCACCATCATCATGATTGCGTAACTTATTGTTAGTGTAAGTAGCGCGTGTGGGTTTTCTCGTTACGCAGACGACTCCCTTTCTTCTGTCCTTCATTAATATGTGTTAAAGGGTAAGAGGTATTCAAATTTTGGTGAGACCGAAGCACCAATTGCCGTGCGGACAGAAATTTTGGGGGAGTTGTGTGGTAAAGCGATTAGCAGTGTTCTCGGGGTAAACATATTTACTGCTACTACAATGACTATCGTCATTGTTTTGAAGATTCGCGAGATCTTAGTAGACACCCAAGAATTACATTTTTCAGAGTACTCCTTCCAACTCACAAAATACTTCTTTCTCTTTCCTCTGCCCCTACTGCGTAATACTACCCCTAATGCGGTCGATACAAAAAACGTCGCCAGACAAATCTTTGCGCACTCTACTCAGCTGCTGTTCGTAAGAATATCCATTAATTTTTTCACCCACCAGATCCTTGAATGTGTAGACGGACGGCTGTCTCCTCGTATCGACCTTTATAATCCTAAATAATTCCAGAGTCAAGCCACCTTCGTATGCTTTTCGAAAGGATGTCCGAGCACGACTAACTCAAACCAAGTCTTAAACATTATATTTATGGGTATAGCGTGACTGTCGTTTGACACAGTAGCGCCGCACAAAATTTTCACAAGCTTTAGCCGCATTTTACATATTCACGCTAGATGGCGTCATTTTTATTGCGCTATGCCACGAATTATTGTATGACTGTACAATACCGTCCAGAACGTCAATGTAGCGTATTATATTGAGATGTGTGTTCTAATAAAACGCTCGGCGACTGCTGCCTTAACGTTGGGGTCTTGCACAGCACGGTAAATAATGTTTCTTTTTTCAACAAATTCTGCTCTTCGCGTCCAATTAATTGCTTGCCCTTGTCCGTTTAAAAGTATATTGGCTGTCTGCCATCGTTACGCTGTAAATCTGCTCCAGACCACTGACCAAACTTTTAGCCGTTTTAGCTGCATTGATCATTATACGTTTTGAGAAAGCAAAGGTCAGTTAAATCAGCCTCCCACAACTCGTACGGACTGAAAACCCGGTAAGAGTGACAAGGAAAACAATATTGCACCATTTTATGCATTGTGTGCGCATCCCGTCTCTTGAGCCACCTTGTTTTCTCTTTTTATTGCTTTTGCAATACTTAAAAAGTCAAATTATTCGGATCTAGTGTTTTCTCTCCGCCGTAGTCCTCCTCCTCCTCATCGTCGTCGTCGTCCTCGTCACTAGCGCTTCCACTAGATGCTAGTTGTTGTTGTTGTCGTCCCGGTACAGATAATAATAACGCGTTAGAAGCAGTCAGCAGAGAATTGTTATTGCCGCTACTGTTAGATTCTTCTGCTCAGCAGTCGCTACAGCAAGATGAAGTTTGTTACTTCCTATAGATTCCAGAGGTACGTGTGCCTTACGAAGTACGCGAACAAACTGATCAAAGCTACGAGAATGTTGCCTTTTTCTACGTCTTACAGCAATGTTCACCAAGTCTACAATATTAACACCTCGTGCACGCACGCCATCTACCGTAATCATGCTGAGTTTCTTCCAGGCAATGCTACCAGATCGACGTGGGCTATTCATTAGATTTCGTGCATTTCGACGAAGACTTGGTCGTACACTATTGATAATATGTAGATCGTATATTACCTTGCCATCACTATTTGTAGTAATAGAGTGCAGTGGTGGTAATGTTTTATCGACTGTCGGCAACAACAACTCATTACCGGCTTCATCGTCCTCGCTACTTTGTTTTTTGTAGTGTAGGAATCGTTGCAACACCTGCTGATACATGGAGTACTTTTGCCGATCATCCAATTCACTCGAGTTCAAAATCTTGTTTATCTCGTCGTCCAGTCGTAATACCTCGTAGCACGGTGTCTGAACTATGTTGAGGGAGTTGTCATTACTACTGCCAGCCCCACACTCGTGTGTGATAGTCGTTTTTGCCGTGGTGGTGGTGTTGGTGGTGCTGCTGTTATGAGTAAACATTGACGTTTTTGCTGCTGCTTCTGTCTCATACTCTCAATACACTCTTGAGGCACTAAAATCATTTTCCTAGCATGCTTCATGCTGATAGAACAGGTTTCACTATTACCGGCACAAGGTTTTGAGCTTTAATTAAAAGTCTCTTGCGAGTCGCCATCGTCTGTCCCGGAGCTATGATTTTGCGCAGTAATGGTGCGTGTTCACGTAAATTGCTTTTATTACGTCTGCTCAATGGTATGTTTCCATGCAGAATATCCAATACACACTCGACCAGGCTTATCAAAAGTTTGGGGCAGGCTTAACACAGCAGAGCTGTGCGCTGCGTCGTGTCAAGATGACAGCACAGCACTTTCAAAATATCCAAATACTTTTGTCTAATAGGATAGTGATGACGCTGCTGCTACTGACCTGTTGTTGGATGTGGTGGTGCTGGTGGTGGTACTGTTGTTGTTGCCGCTGCTGCATTGCCGGTAACGGAGTTGCTCTTAATCTGTTTTCGCGGCACATACACATACTGATGCCGATCGAACGGAAATATGCAGGTGCGATACCGGCAATTTTTTGGTGTATTCTGCTTCAAGTCCAGCAGTAGATAATGAAATGGTCGAGAGACAGCATCGCTATAGGCTTCTTGCAAAAATTTGGTATCCTCGGGATGAAGCTGTCGGGCTAGATGCTGTATCTACGAGCGATCGCAAGGGTTCTTAACTATGTAATTCGAGTTTAACGATATTTCTCGCTGACCCCGATGAAAGAGATTTTGCGAGAGAAAGAAAATGCTCAAATTACAATGATGGCTGCCCTTGACACTACACTCTCACTCAACTACACTCGCACTGAACGACTCGCGCATCAGATCGTCGAGAATCAAGAGTATTGGTCGTTTAGGATCTCCACTGTAGTCCTCCGGCTTTGGCTATTACTCGTGAAATTCAATACTACTACCACAAAATAAGCAGGCTGCCATTCTGTATAGTACAGTAATACACGCTTAAATTGTGTATCAATCCCAAATCATGCATGTCCAGGGATGTCTCCAGCGCACATCCATGATGCGGTTGGGCAGGTGATGCACCCGAAAGGCTCATCAGACCGAGCGACAAGTGAGATTTAGAACACTCTGAGCATCTGCAACGCCCCCTAGCGGGGGAGAACCACGAACGCGCGGCGTGGAGTAGCCCTTACTTGCGCGCATGCGCGAGCGGTCGTCAAGCTTGCTGAAGGCAAGTCATCAGGCTTCCCCTCCAGGGAGCTTATTTGCGCGCACACGCGCGCGCGGTGCGAGTCTCCGAAGGTTGGTTAGAGCGGTTTTGACGGCTAGTTCTGAGCTGGGTAAGTTATTATAAAATATAGAAAAAATTGTATTGAGTTTATACTTTTTATTTGTCATTTTAGAGCTACATACTCGTACTGGTAACTCTTATCGTTGGCAACAAAGCGACGTTTAGAGTAGACTGGTTTACAAAAATTACATTCTGCGCGTGTGACTATATCATGCAACGCTGTACGTCTAATCGCATCAAAAGAGACAAATGACGGTGGTATTTCACCACTTACAAGTTTACGCACACATTCAAAATTGATCTTGATTTTATTGGCTCGACGATAGCCACCCGACGGTATAATCCCGATTATATATTTTTTCAAAAATTGTTTACGGTACACGTGCATACACGACGACGCAATAGTTGCGCACTCTAGGAACGGATCTGTCGAACCGCATTCGTTAAATGTCTTTATGAAGGCAAGATATGCTAGTCTCAATATCTTAACGTCCTGCTTACAATACTTAATGATCTCGTTTCGAAAATCAAAAATGTAATTTTGTCCTTTTCTATCGGCGTACCACTCTAAGAATGTTTTTTGCTCCTCAACACCTATCGAGTCGAGTAAGTAGCTCTCTACAGGTGGGATCTCGACCACATAGTTCTGATTCTCCGGTCTGTGGAATAAGTGAGAGAATGTTCCCTTCTCAATACCGCCGTCAAGTCCGTAAGCTTTCGGTAAAGCGCTCGAACCATATGCAAATAATTTTAACTATCGAGAAACTTTATGTGAGCAAACTTCATCATAATTATTTTTGACCCGTTTAGAATTACGGAAGGCATTTCATGGAAATCTTTGCGCCCCACCAAATATTTCAGCACGAACTGTGCGTCGAATCCTTAAGCATTGTGCGCGATACAGATCACGTCTGCAATATTTTTTCTACGATTCAAGGCTAAGTCTACTAACTGTTTTACCGGATCGTCCTTTAACCATGTTTTCGCACCCCGCAAAAATTACACGACTCAGAAATATTTGGTTTGGTCACGAGCGAGGCGGTTTCTGCAGACAACTATGACACTTGTTCGGACACCTATGATTCTTTTCATTTGTTACTTCTTTATTGCAAGGTTCGCAATACCCCCTACTGCCAGCTGCAGCTACCAAGTTCAAAATAGGCTGATAATGTCGCCTACTCTCGTAATACATAATACGAAGAGTATACCTGACTGTATTACCGACATTATGAACATATTCCGATCCATCGTGTATAGGCTTTTCACCTCGAGCAAAACCTTGAAATGAATAGACTACTATTGCAACGTCTAAACACGCATAGTATTCTTGAAAAAGTGTTATCTCGGGTATCCCACAGTCGGTCTCAAATATAACAACTCTAGAACTATTAACTGTCTGATTCTGTCCCATATTTTCTGCAGATACCTGATGCGAACGTCACCGCGGATAGCATGAATATGTGCGCAAACAAGCGATCCAGGCAGACAGAGATTATCCGTATTTTGAATGGATAAAATAGATTGTTTAAAAGTGGTTTGAGAAATGAGCGAGGCCCGATCAGCCCCTCGAGGCACAGACACACTATTAACATTAACTAACAGTGTATTATCAATCTCAAAGTCCGTGTTACTCTTTGTTACACTCTGCATTATCTCTGCCATTTCAACTGCGCTCAGTTCTTGCACTAATCTATACAAAATCCACACTATGCCCTGTCTAAACTGTTCTGAGTTTATTGTTATACTGACAAAGTCGTCGGGTGTTGTGGTCTCGCACACATACCTGTACAGATCATGCATAGCAAGCCCTAGCCACTCTATGACGTCTACATTCTGTAGTGGCCGCCGAAAAAACGGATTATATCTCGTAATTCTTCTGCGTCATCATTATCATTATAATCCTCGTTAATTCCCTCTTCATTGTTTTTTTCAAGCGTCGTTATCGCGTGCACCTCAGATGGCGCTGGCTCAACCTGTGATGTATCGACATCCATAGCCGTGGTAGCAGCATTCGCGACGATTGATTTTGCCAGTGTCTTAGCAGCAGCAGCAACAGTAGCAGCAGTAGTAGCAGCAGCAGCAGAAGTAGTTGTAGCCTAATTGAAACTACCTGTATCTGCCGAGGCTACGTTGGCTGATGTCTCGTCAGCTTCCATCTTGACAACTACGGCAGTAACACTGGTCGTGTCTGCTGCTACTGCTGTAAGGTCCAATGGCGTGGCGTCAAGGTACTGTAAGGTCCCTTGACCTACCTGCTGTAAGGTCCAATGGCGTCCAATGGAAACAGCAGTAGCAGCAACAGCAGCGTCAGTAGTAGTGATAGCAAAGCAGACGAGCCATATGATCCTGCAAGGGATCCGGAACGAGAAACCCGCCTGCGTCGGCTTCTCGGAGCCCGTAAACACCTTTGGCGTGTAAAGCAGCGTCTGCTTAAGCTTAAACGTTGGTGAGATGTCAACAAAATGCAGCAGATAATCAGACGTGCGTGGGAGCGCCGAAAAGCGTGCATGGCTAAACTAAGTCGTGCTGAGCAAAGCAACTTGCCAGCACCTCGCGCAGAGCTTCCGCGGAAAAATCAAGATTATTGCTTCGGCTGTGGACGGCTTTTTTTTTCCATCTTACAAGGAAGGGTCCCCAGGTGTACCTCACCGATTTTGATCATTTTGTGATATGTTGTAGTACTCGAGAAAATATTAGACACGTGTTTTTTCTTACGTACTAATTCGTCGATTTAAGGGGTGAAAATCATCCTTGAAGTTTACCCCCAAAAACAGGTTTTTTCTAATATCTCAAACTATTTGGAGTTTTTAAATAAAACCAACGCTAAATTCTTTATTATAAAAAGACGCTACTGTAGGCACAACNTTATTGTATATTTTTTAATTTTTAATAAAACAACATTGAATATCGATGAAAATCATTTCATTTTACAATGAATTATTGCAGGTTTGAAATACATTAAAATTTTGAACTCTTGTGTAATAAATTTTATTTCGAATACATTCTACAAACTTATAATATTACAATTATTTAGATCATGCAATTTATGTGTAATACATCGGTAATTGAAAATTACATAATTTTCTTAATTGTTATCAAGGATCATAAGTAGAACAATAATGATAATCATCAAAAAAGTGTTTCAAACATAAAGATTTTTTACACCATGAACATCGAACAATTGCGACATTAGAGCACCCTGCAATTTCACAAAGTATATTAGATTGTGATCTAAAAGCAAAATTTACTGGATTTTCAAAATTTTCAGGATGAACATCCGTGTAACCACTTTTATACCATGAATATTTAAACAGATTTATGTATCTCGGAGAAGATATTTGATTGTGCACTAAAGATTGAAGTTTAATGATATAGTTTCTTAAATGTAGATTCAATTCTTCATTCATCAATATCACGCTGTCCGAAAAGTGTCTTACATAATTTTTCCAAACCCTAAATTCAAAAACATCTAGCGGTTGTATTTTGCCTGTAGTTCCTTTTGGAATTATTTTTAAAGTTATTTCTTTATTAGTAGGTTTTACGTCTTCTACGGCTGAAGGACAGTGCCCAGTCCAGGAGTCTACCAAAAGTACACTTGATAAACCAAGAGACGGAAAATATACTTGTTTGAGCCATGTTTTAAAATGATCTAAAATCAGACGAATTTTAAATTTTAGTAATTTTTAATAGAATACAAATTAAAACAAAAAAATGATCACTAATAATAACACAGGATGCCTTCTGAATCCAAAATAGTATCATAATTATTCGAATACGCCTAATATGAAATAATACCTGAAGTTAATTTTCCTGATTTAGAAGCCATTGCTTAAATGTTAGCTGGTCTGAACAACTCTTGTGATACAACTGGCCCAAATTCACCAGTTTTTTCTTTAAGAACGATAAAAAGAGGGGAAAGAAGTCTACCATTACCAGATATTGTTGGTTGTATTGTATAACTATGAGTCGTAGAAGCTACAGATTGCACCAAGCATTCTACTTGACTTTCCTTTTCGATTGATAATGTACGGCCAGAATGGACTTCTAATTGAAATCCACTTTGATCTGAATTATAAACATTTTCTATTCCTTTTTCTTTAATAAGATTTTTCACTTCAATAACAAATTCATCAGCTTTTTTTGTAAATAATCTGCTCCTTCTATTGTTTTTTTGGTAATAAGTTTATTAATTTTTCTTCCAACAATTCTATGGGCTCTCTTAAAATTTTTTACCCAATATTTTGATGCTTCATGACCAATATCCTTTTGTGCTTGCAGGGCCCATTTCTGTAAATCTATATCATGGATAATATGTCCAGCATCAACAGCAGCTTTGAAATTTTCTAACACAAATGAACAAATTCTAGCTATTTTTTCTCTATAAGTTCCACCTTTATTTAAAGTTTTTGCCCAACGTTTTAATTGTGTTATTGATGTTACCTTTCGACATCTATTTTGTACGGTTTTTAAATTAAAATTTTTATTAACACCACTTCTCCAAAACTCTACTGCTCTTGCTTTATAATCATGATCTAATTCTTCAATATCTGATGTGCACTGCTGAAAACTTTCATCTGTAATACTATCTCTTTCATCATCTTCTACAACCTGCAGTTGGATATCTTTATAAGGTTCTGCAAAATCAAGAGTTTCATCCTCAAAAACTTCAAATTCATTAAATTCATGCATAGAGTTTAATAAAATTTGTTCAATATGCTCTTTTAAATCTCTTTCTCGCTGTGTTATTGGAGTTTCTTTCAGATTAAGTGCTTGAAATGTTATTAAAAGCAAGTTTAACACGTTCATGGGATTTACAAACATTTTATTCCACTCTAAAAATTTAACACTGTAAAATGAAAAACTGTTCTTGTTATTTTATACTGTTATATTTAACACGTTGAAGTACACTTTTAAACTCAAAGAAACATAAAGTAGAACTGACCAAAGTAATTAAAAATGCCGATTTCAATGCTATCACAAGTTGCAGAATTACAAATAAAAATAAATTTATCACGTAGACTCACGGATAAATTTATCACAGATAACTATTATCAACAGGTCAATAGCATTATCATCAGCATATGATATATAGCGAGTACTATTAACAAATATTATGGAATATGTAGATATACTTACTTAATTTAAAATGTATTTCAATAACATATCATTATATGTGTTTTAAAATTTCAATGTGATATATATATATATATCACATTGAAATTCTTAATATATATATATATATATATATATATTAAGAATCCCGAAATATGTCATTGTTTGAAATTATCTAATCTTGTTAAAACTGTCAGAATAATTTATAAATGAATACTTTAAAATTATAGAATTTTAAAATGAAACATCAAAGAAACTCTACAAATAAATGGAAAAAAAATCAGGAAGTAAATGTTTTAATTTTATATCGCTTACCAAACATTTTAAAATTGAAAAATTATTCATGGATCTAATTTTTTATTTAAGGATAAAGTAAAAAAATAACCTCAGGGGTAAAACAATCAAGAAAAAAATTTTTCTTCGTAAATCTCGAAACACGTCAACTTTAATTTCTTATTTTCTTGATGGTAGTGCAATTTTCAACCAAATCTAATCGATTTGATCAATTTTATATTGAAAAAATAGCGAAAAATTGCACATTTACCCCTAAAAAAACAGGGTTTGACACCCTTCGGGGTAAAAATTGTGCCTACAGTAGCGTCTTTTTATAATAAAGAATAAAGCGTTGGTTTTATTTAAAAACTCCAAATAGTTTGAGATATTAGAAAAAACCTGTTTTTGGGGGTAAACTTCAAGGGTGATTTTCACCCCTTAAATCGACGAGTTAGCACGTAAGAAAACACACGTGTCTAATATTTTCTCGAGTACTACAACATATCACAAAATGATCAAAATCGGTGAGGTACACCTGGGGACCCTTCCTTGTTAGCAAAGTCGCCAAATGGGTAAAGTTAAATAAACTATCGCTAAATGTAAATAAAACAGTATATATAACCTACGGAAGCTACTATGATAGTGTACCAAAGGATATAAATATTAATATTGGTGGGAACATAATAACTAGGGTTGAAAACTATAAATATTTAGGGCTACATTTTCATTATAATATGAAATGGAATATTCACATTGATTCTATTGTAAAAGGAACAAGATATCTAATCTACGTCTTTGCAAAAATTAAAAATATAATGGATAGAAAAACCTTAATGATGATCTACCATGCATTCTTCCAGGGCCTAGTAAATTATGGAATAATTGCCTAGGGTGGAGCGTATAACAATTGCATGTACTCGATACAAGGACTACAAAAGAAATTATTAAAAATTATTAACATCAATCCTTTTGAAACGCAAAATTCTCCCCTAACAGTTAGGCAATTGTTCCAAATTGAAGCAATAACATATCATTATAGGAAATTAAGTGATATTTATAGTAAAAATACAAAAACTACTAGGTATAAGAGCATATCATTGCCAAAAATTCAGAGAAACAAAAATAAATAGTATGAAAATATTAGTTATAGTTTTTACGTTTTAAGTTTTCTTTTTTTTTCTTTCATTCTCCTGTTTTATTTAGTTACTTATTGTACCATACCTATGTACAGGCAACATGTTTGCCTCTATAGGAAGCCTTAAAAAGGCTTATGTATATGGTCTTCAAATAAATAAATAAATAAATAAATAAATAATCGATAAACCGCCAGAGAAGTTCTTTTGGAGATGCAGCTCAAAAGTTCAGGTGCTCTACTGATTTTCAGACTATCCGAAATCAGCGTACAGTCGCGAGAGCTACGCCCGTCGATAGTCAACGATATTGTACAAAAAATAAATGATTCACCGCCAGAGAAGTTCATTTGGAGAAGCAGCTCACAAGTTCAGGTCCTCTACTGATTTTCAGACTATCCGAAATCGGCGCACAGTCCCATAGAGCTACGCCCGTCGAAAGTCAACGATATGTTACAATAAATAATCGATACACAGCCAGAGAAGATCTTTTGGAGATGCAGCATAAAAGTTCTTGTGCTCTACTGATTTTCAGATTATGCCTAATCAGCGAAAAGTCGCGTAAAGCTATCGCCCGTCGAAAGTCAACGATATTTTACGATAAATAAGCGAGGCACTGACAGATAAGTGCATTTCGAGAAGCAGCTTCAAAGTTCTCGTGCTCGACTGACTTTGAAACTGTCGAAAATCGGCATTCAAGGCATTTTGCGAGACATTATGCGATACTTTTAAAAAACTTTCTGCAAGACATTCTTCGATTCTTTCTGCGAGACTTTCTGCGAGACATTATGCAATACCTTTTGCGAGACTTTCTGCGAAACATAAATTGATACTTTTTGAGAGACTTCTTTGCGAGATTATTTATTTATGGACTAATTTTTCCGAAACTTTCTGCGAGACTTAATGCGATAATTGTTGCCAGACATTCTGCTTTTAAGAAAACTCGGAAAACTGCGAGAGATGCGCTTTCCGAGTAGCAGCCACAGATTTCTTGCGTTCCCTCAAAACAGCTACGACGTCAATCAAGCCCCCTCCAGCAGTTTGCCAGGGCGACAAGGGCAACAAGGTCAGAAAAAAAGGAGAAATCTTCATCCGCTGCTCGGAGAGAGCAGCTCTCACAGTTTTCCGACTTTTCTTAAAAGCAGAAAGACTGGAAAAAATTATCGCATTTAGTATTGCAAAAAATCGCCCACAAAATCTTGCAGAAAGACTCGCCAAAAGTTTGGCAAAAAGTATCCAATGAAGTCTCGCTAGAAGTTTCGCTAAAAAAGTATCGATTAATGACTCACAGAGTGCCTTAAAAGCCGATTAGCGACAGTCTGAAAATCAGTTAAGCACAAGAACTTTTTACGTGCAGCTCCGAGTGCTCTTATCTGACGGTGCTTAGCTTATTGCTTGTAAAATGAAATTGACTTTCGACCAGCGTAGCTGTACAAGACTCTACGCCGATTTTCGATGGTCTGAAAATCAGACAAGTACGAGCTGCTGCTCTGAGTGCACTTGTCTAGCAGTTTTTCTAGTAAAATATCGTTGAATTTCGAGGGGCGTAGCTCTACGCGACATTTCGGAGATTAGGCATAGTCTGAAAATCAGTAGAACACCAGAACTTTTGAGCTGCTTCTCCAAAAGAACTTCTCTGGCGGTG
>JAZHPH010000088.1:0-63803 GCA_037356405.1 Nasonia oneida
GTCACTCCAAATTTTGGACACAGTACTGATCCGGTTGACATGGATATATATATATATATATATATATGTATATCTTTGCACCATATACATAACATTGTTATTGCCAGCATCAGCGAGTCAAAGTAAAACACATATACATATACAAACATACACACACTCACACAGATCTTTATAAATTATTGGGTACGTTTTGTTTCAAAATTTCTCTTCAAGTCGCATACATGTATACGGAACTGTGTGTGTGGGTTGTGCGTACTTATTTTATTCAGATAAATTACATCTATAATATTCAATATACTTTCTAGAACAATTTCTGATGTAACTTCATAATTATAATTGTTGTTTTTATCAATGTGTAGAAAACAAAATTATAAAGAAAAATGTATAATTTCGGGAAATCTATAAAAAAAACGTGTTTTAGAATTTCACTAAACTACAATATAGTTGCCATTCGATTTACAATTATGTAGCATTTTACGATTTCAAATTTTTATTTTATTATATCGATGAATGTTGCACATTTTAAATTTTGTAATAGAGATTGATAATTATATGAATCAAGGCAAATATACAATACTTAATCGTAATTTAGTTTTCATTCCTAGATATAAATATATTTGTCTTTTCGTCAGCTACATCATGTCATGAAATTATAGCTTTCAATTTAGTTTAAAATCTTCCTAAAATAATTTTTGTGAGCTATTTTGTGAGCCATTTAAAAACTGGCAGTATAAGTAAATGTCTCAGTTTTTACTCATATAAAATTGATTTACGTATTTTAATAAATAAAACATTGTTATGTCAATAACATGTTAATAAGATGCTTATAATAACTATGTTTTAAGAAAATAAACCTTACGGTCGACCTACAGTTGCATACGACGATGCTTCTACAGTTACTCAGAGAAAACGACAATATTCTTTGAGTTCAGCTATAACCGATACTCAATGTTACGAGACATAAAAAAAAAAAAAATTAAGAGCTAATGGAAATCACAGTGGGGTAAAGTTGATGGACAAAATTGTTGATCCGGATACTGAATCTGAAATTTTAGAACTAATGAAGAAGCCTGCTGAGCGTTCACGCATGTCTCTTCAAGATGCTGTGAAATTAATTGTAAATGGTAACCTGAGTATATACACCTACAAGATATCGAGGACAATAGCACTTAAATACGGCCATGACTTATATCCTACCTACAAAGAGGTATTAATTTAATTCCATATTATTATTATGATAATAATTATTATTATTACTATTAAATATGACGTATATTTCTATGCAAATGGAAAAAAGTTGATTTCACATGCATGTAAAATCAATTTTCGCACGCGCGCAGAATGTTATTTTTTTATACAGAGCCCTATTAAAAATTTTACTCTAGATCGTATGTAAGAACTTACATAAAATCATACATCAGATCTTGTCAAAGATCTTGTGTAAGATCGTACATAAGATCTTATCAGAGATTTGCGACCAAGAACGAAGATAAGATCTTATGTTCATGATAAAAAAAAAATTATTTTCATCAAATATTCATTCATGATCTTACGCAAGATAGTATACAAGATCTTGCATAAGACATTACGTAATATCTTTCCTAATTTCTTACATAAGATCTTATACAAGATCTTACCGCCATAATCAAAAGAAATCTTTTTATTAATAATTAATTCAAGATCTTATGTAAGTTCTTATCTAATATCTGATATAACACTGCAAAAGATACCGTTTTATTGATCACTTACTCAAGATTTACATAGGATCTTATACAACATCTTGCATACGATCTTGAGTAAATGATGAATAAAAAGATATCTTTTTAAGTGTTACATAAGGTCTTTTATAAGAACTTACATAAGATCTTGAATAAATTATAAATTAAAAAATTTGTATTGATCATGGTGGTAAAATCTTGCATAAGATATTATGTAAGAACTTGGGGAAGATATTATGTAAGAACTTGGGGAAGATATTACGTAATCTCTTATGCAAGATCTTGTATACGATCTTGCGTAAGATCTTGAATGAATATTTGATGAAAATATTTTTTTTATCATGAACATAAGATCTTGTATAAGATATTACGGAAGATTTTATGTTATTTCTTGGTTGAAAATCGCTGACATTATATCCTATAGCTTATCATACGCTTATTATTAGTTTAAATTGTTTAACATCAAATTAATTTATAATTTTTAATGTTAAGTTAAAATTGTTATATTTACTAATTCAATAGGAATGTATTTTATAAAACCAAAAAATATCAATTTTTAGAAATAAAATTCTATGTAACTTCGTTCTTTTGTAGGTTGTGAAATTTAGAGAAGAATCTTATCCAAAAGACCTAGTAGTGACTGAAACAAAATGTGTGGTACGACTTCAGCAGCTACTAAATAACACCATTGAGCGGTTATTTATGTTTTTAAATCTATCTTTTTATGATAAAGAGAATACAACTTTATTATTAATTTTAAAATATGGTTTCGACGGGACGAATGTCAACGCGTATCGTCAAAAGTTAGATGATCAAAAAAATTCATTTAGCAGCATATTCTGTTCCATGGTACCACTTCGGTTGATTGATAAAACTACGAAAACAGTTCATTGGGAAAATGCTCGGCCATCATCGATTAAACTTTGTCGACCAATAACAATTTCTTATGAAAAAGAAACTGATGAGCTTTGCAAAAATCAAGAAAGAGATATAATGGCTCAGATTCAAGAATTGCAGGATGTTTCTATAGCTGGTTGTACTGTCCAATTCGAAATGATATTGACGATGATTGACGGAAAGGTTGTGAAACACCCAGCTGGAAATGATTATTATATATTTATATTATCATATATATGTGTGTGTATGTGTGTATATATGTACTACACTGGTAGAAATCTGTCAATTTAAAAATAACTTATAATCTAGGAACTAGGCAAGACTTATAAAGATTTTATTTATTAAGGATAATATTATATTGTTGTGATTGACAAATTTGGAATGTTTTTTATCCTTTCTTTTCGGGATTTAATACAATGAAAGTGATATCAAAATCCTCAAAAAGTATAACTTTATTACTTGACTTATTTTATAAAGAATATCCGAGCAGAAATATGTAATCTGATTAATTTTTAACAGTTTACACAAATAACAATCAATATTTGTCGACTAAAATTTATAAAAAATAATAATAATTTATAAATTTATAAAAGAATTAGGAAATCTGTATAAACAAGTTCTGAAATTAATATAACAATATTGACAGATTATGCCAGTAAGTGAAGACTGAAAGTCTACAAAAATTGATTTCAAGCTTTGATAGTATCTTTTTAAAATGGGCTGTTTCTAAATTTCCAATAGAACCGATTTCTACCAGGGTATGCATAATTACAAATAATTAAAAAAATAACGATTATAAAAGATCATGCTACAATAATGCAGAAGCTTTAACAGAAAATTAGCAAACATGTAATCAACTGACATACAATTTTATTGCAGAAATTTTGTGAAGAATTACGACCATAATGATTTGTTTTATTTTTACAATATAAAAATACTTCAGACTATTAAAGAGAATAAATAGTTGTCTAAATTAGTTTACAATACATATATTATTAAGAAAAATTGGAGATTATGTATGTTTTTATCTGTATAATTAAAAAAAAAAACCTGTTCATTAATAATGCAATATGAAATACATACGTATAATCCGCCATATTTCATAGGCACCTTAAAGGGAACAATTTATGGTGGTAATTCTTGTAAAAATTGTTGTATGATGCCCGCTAAAATGTTTGCAGTTATGTAATGGTCACGGCTCTTCTAGGTCCGGTGCAAAATATTTAATTTATATTATTATCGAAGAGCTGTGAAAATTTACTGCCCAGTGTCGTATATCTGACGACAGGTCAAAGAAGAGAAAGAAAGTTGAATATAATTAATGATTTACGCCGCTGCGTGCTCACTCGTTACGTAATCTTTGTTATGCTCCTCTCTCGCCGCTGCTGGTGACTCTGCGGTGTTGTTTACGTGCCAGAGCGGGGCAGCGAAGCATTATTTTGTTTCTGAAAAATAGTCGAGTGACTTTAGAATTTATGAATTATATTATATTGATTTGATTTTAATTTAGGCCGCGGATCGTGTGCGGGGTATCGCAGTTATTCCTGTAAAGATTGTCTACGATTTTCTGCAGGCTTTTTTTATAAAGGAAAAATCAAAGACCTCTCTATAGACAATTCATTTTGTTGTTCCTTCATAAAATTATTTAACTTTTAGGTTTGCAATGTTCTTAACTATTCATCGAGTCAAAGATGTTTTGTATGTGATGTCACTATAGGAAAATTCAACGATATTGATAATATGGTTGAAAGAAATATAAAATCAGACTCTCTTAAATATTGATTTTCAATCTTACATGCAAACATTCGGTTCATGGAACTAGTCCTTCGTATTTCTTATCGTCTGGCATTGGAAGTTCCAGTATGGAGAGTAAGTAATAAAGATAGATATTTAGATAGATAGATACATCAATCGTTAAATGTTTAGATGTAGTATTTCATTTATTTTTTCTCTTTGTTCTTCTTTATTATATTTCCATAAGGTTCCAAAAGTTTTTGAAGCAGTAACAAATCAAAAGAAAAAAGTGATTCAAGATCAACTTAAAAGTGAATTAAGTATATTGGTAGGTGCGCCAACGCAGGGATCTGGTAATACCAATAATGGTAATACTGCTAGAAAATTTTTTAATAATATTGACGTTGTGGCTCGAATAACTGGTACAATTTTTATAATTTTATTTCTACCAAAATTTTATTATAATCACTGATTAATTATAATAAAATAAATAATGATTTGTAGGATTCAATGAACACTTGTTATACAGATTTAATTTTATTTTGGCAGTTATTTCATCAAATTGCTTAGTAAATAATGCAGCATTTTGTGCTTATTGCAAAGAGACGGCATTCAAATACGTAGAGCTCTACAACTGGTATAAAATGCCTACATCAATGCATGTCATTTTAATATATGGCCGCGTCATTATGAAAGAATTAATTTTACCTATTGGGATGCTTAGTGAACTTGGGCAAGAAAGTAATCATAAAATGATTAAAAGATTCAGAGATAAGATAAGATAAGATAAAATAAGATTCTCAAGATAAGTTTCTCGGTGCGTTAAGAGATTTATTTTTTTTATATATTTCCGATAACTTGTTTGTGCAACTTATGTAATATATTAGTTTCATTGCTCGAAAAAAAAAGAATTTTTTAAGATAATTTTTATGTAAAAAAAGAGCTTATTTTATTAAATTACCTTTCTAAGAATTTCAAATAAAAAAAAAATTTGCAAAATTGTTCAAATCAAATAATTTTATATCCATTACTATTATTTCAGGGTTGCAACAAACACAGATATGTTTTGTCGCTTATTTGTAAATTCCGATCCTTATCTTTCGCTATTAGACATCGAAGAAAACAAAAAAAGTAGCTCAATGACTCAGGAGATGAAAAATCTGTTATTAGATTATACAGAGTCAGTAGATCAACAACACAGACTATTCAGACACTGAATAAAACTATTTTAATTTCGGTGTAAATATGTACATATATATATTTTTCTGTAAATAATTTTATATAATGTATATAATATAACATATAATATATATTACAGTACATGAACAAAAAATATATAATCCATTTTTCATATTTTCACCCTCTTGATCCTCACTCTCACGCTTATAGTAAGGGATGGTAACGGAAAACCATAAACAAAGTTGGGGCTGTTAATAATATCATTGCCATAATCGTTTTCAGCATCCACGAAAACCTTTGAAGCATTTTTTCGGCGATTTTCCATGTTTTCACTCTCCAACCCCCTAATTTCACCCCCTCAATGGGGGATGTTTGCATTTACAATAATTTTTCCGCAATTGGTATGACCTACGGTTGAATTAAGAAAAAAAATCAGATCGATATCTCCATTTTTTGTGAAGATATTAGGTTTGGAAAAAGCGATATATCCGATATATATATAATATACTGTCAAATATTTCGGCAATACACTTTTTATGTTCCCTATTACACAACGAACAAAATGAGCCCTTATAGAGTCATTTTAACCGTCATTTCGAGTGAATCAAGACTTTTGATCACTTTTTCGGCGTTTGGGAACACTGTGCAGAGGCCAGCCTCAACCTATTCCTGCTTAGGCTCCTAATGGTCCGCAGCCACTCCTTAGGTGAGTTGCTACCCATCAGAGCCCTAGCCTGTCTTTGCCCATTGGCATTGGTCCATTTGTCTGTCAGTTGCGAGTTGAGCCAGTCTTTAATTGCTCTATTAACTTCGCAGGTTGGGACAGCAACTGCACACCTTCTTGCTCGAATGCCGTCCGCGCCCCTACCTGCTAACCTGTCCGCCTTTTCGTTACCCACCACACCGGAATGTCTTGGTACCCACTCCAGTCTCACTGCGTTGTGTTCCGCCAGTAATTCTAGCGCCTGTCTGTACCTTAGTACCTTTTTTGAGGTGATACTGTCTAGCTCCATGAGAGCTGCTCTGCTATCTGAGCAGAAGCTTACAGTTCTTTGTCCTGTGCCTCTCTCTAACAGCCATTTAGCAGCTTCTGTAATGGCCCTGATTCCTGCCTGGCAAACCGTAGCATAGTGGACGAGCGAGCACACAATTTCTTGTGTGTGTTCCTTTTCCCAGGCATCTGCTCCTACACCGATCTCATTTTTTGAGCCATCAGTAAACCACACCACACTGTTTTCGAGGAGTTTATGTGAACCCGTCTTCCATTCTTCCCTTTCTGGGATTATGATCGAGAACGGCTTAGAGAAATAAAATCTTTCCGCCATTCTGTCACAACCTCTTTCTTCCATTAGCGGCATGACTTGTTCCAGAAGTGTCGCATCCTTGAAATCCGAACAGTTCGTTGATTCCACTATTCTGCAGAACGTCCTGCGCGCATTTGCCCTTATCACCTTGCCTAGTGGAGGGAGTTCCAACAGTCTTTCCATAGCGACCGTAGGTGTCGTTCGCATGGATCCCGTGATTCCTCCCATGACCAATCTTTGCACCCTGTCTAGTGCCCTTGTGTGAGTTCTAACAGTCTTTCCATAGCGACCGTAGGTGTCGTTCGCATGGATCCCGTGATTCCTCCCATGAGGAATTTTTTTTCAACTCACACTTGTGGCCCCATATCAGTGCCCCATAGGTGAGTCTTGGCTTGATGATTGCGTCATATAGCCATCTCACTTTATCAGCACAACAACTTTGAGCAAAATCGAAAAGCGCGCGTGGACGGGGCCTAGTAGAAGGCATGAGGATTCGTGGGTAACGACGGCGCGAGAAAATCCGGCCAATCAGCGGCCTCCATTGTCACCAGCGCGGGCCACAAGCTCGGACAAGGAGCAGCGCTCGCTCTTTTGCTTGCCAGCACTGGTCCGGGACGAACGTGTCCCTCAACACACTCAAAATAAAGGTCAGTGGTTTTTCTCCTCTTAACATCTTCTTTGTAGTCAGGCGTGTAGCCGAAACTCTTCGGCTTAGAGACAGTTTCGTGTCGGTTTTTGATTGCTTTGTGTCATGTATCGGGAAATAGAGTTACGGTTTTTCGCGAGTTTGTTTCCCGGTTTTCTTATGTTCGCTTAAGTTGGCTTATCTTTTGGTTTAGCGCGAAATCCAGATCTATCTATGGTCGAGCGTTGCTTTACATTAGATTAGTGGAGTGCAATAATGTCGAAGTGCGGTTGAAAATTGGAGTTTAAACAAGTTTCAATAGCAAAAGTGCCATTTAGTGTCGTTCAGTTCGGGAAGTGTTAAGTAAAAAGTGCATATCGGTTTGTTGGACTAGGCGGACGGCGCGTGCCAGCGATGACCTGGTGCAAGCGAGAGCGACAGCGGTCGCTTGTTGCACGCAGAGTCGTGCACGGCCGGTTAGAAGCGTGATTATTGTGCGCGTCCTAGACGGCTGTTCACCATCTCCTGGCGCAAGTAAGGATAACAGCGATTATCCGTCGCGCGCAGCAGAGGCACGGGCAGGGTCTTGTCGGTACGTGAGGTGTGGCTGGGAAGGGTCGGCTACGTCTGGGCTTTCCGGGTTCGAGTTAGCGAGGCGGCGAGCGCGGCGAGTGAATGTAAAGGAGTCGTCCGGGGACAGGCGAAAGAGCGTCGCCCGGTGCACGAGCTCGGCCGGAGTATCGCTCCATGAGGAGGCGTGCCAGGGGGTTCGTACGACCGTATGTATGAGTATTTGGGTGAATGAGTGTTTGGGTGAATGAGTTCGGCTTCGGGACAAAATTCGGCAGTTTTACGTCGGTTTATCTAATTCCATTGGTTTAACGAAAACTTGGTTTATTTAAAGTGTTGGGTAAAATATGCTGTAAGCGTGAAATGTAGGACATGAATAAATAAGACAGTCAGAGCATAAACTGCTTAATTTCTGCGTAATTTGACCCTCTGTTCCACCTCCTCTACTGGCCAAGGACCCCTCCCGCTCTAAAATAGATCACGGCTGAGCTGTGGGAAGAATCGGTGGCGCGAAAGTGCAGGCGGAAGAACAAGACCTCGCGGTCTTGACGATTTGGTCGTCTGGCACCTCTTTGTTAACAGAGAGCCTGTACTGTCGCTAAGCCGAGGCAAACACGTGGACGGTGCCGAAAAATATTCCGAGTAAAACACAGCAACAAAGTAAGCTAAAAAAGCTACAGTGTTTCACTGGTATTGTAAATAACCGAAAGAAAAGGCCCATCGTGCTATATAATTCTAACTAAATCCAAAATTTGAACTTGATTATTACCTTTTTACTCCAGTTATCGAATTTCATAGAAAAACTTTTTTCGGTTTTTGGCATTTTTCTACGGATCTGCCTTACGAAATGAATAAAGATTATAGTGGTATAGAGTCCTAATGATCTTCAGTAATCATGGTTATTTTTAGAAAGGTTTGACATTTAGTTTTTGAGTGAAAACGGTTTCAATAAATTGCGCTTTATGGTGTATAATAAAAGAACAACGAAAGATAATATAAATTCACTGCGGTAAAAAGATGGGTAATTTTATTCTCTAAAAGGTACATATCAAACAATTTACTTGAGAGTTGAGAAAATGTAAATAGATACTTTTTTCCCACCATGTTACAGTAAAAGCAAAGAAAATGAGACTTGGTGGCTTAAAATCCACTTAGTAGAAGCTGAGATACAGGCATCTACATACGCATACACACATACATCCATACGGACATTTTCAAAAAACACTATTTTGCAACTTTAAATACTTCGAAATGCACTTCCAAAATGATTTTAGACAAACTCTGAAAATTCTTATTATAAAGCTTCTTTAGGAAGAAAATAATAATGCAGAATACAATAATATAATACAATACGATAACAATGCATTAATTTTGTTCACTTCCTGTCGGCATTTGGTTTACTATTGATTAAGTTTAGATTTACCGCACATGACTTTATAAAGATTCTGGGAGAGAGCAGGAATTCAGGCGCCGAGAAAACTATCACATTAATACGAGCACACACACATTCACATCTATTAACAGAACGCACACATACCGCGCGGGCCTATTGCGGCTCGTTTTGCCACCATCGTCGCACGCTTACGCTCATGTAACCGCCGCTGACTAGTGGCACTGCTAATGTTCTACTGCTGCTGGCTGCTCAGCTGTGGCCCAGAGCATCAACGGGAAGAGTGGGGGAGAAGAAAAAACGTAAATATGGTCTAAACATAAAATCGTTTGACTTCAGGATTTTAAAATCATATTTTTTTAATGTACACTGCGGAGCTTGTGTGGGGTGTTAGGCCTCTTTTGCTATGTCACAGCGTCAGTGCTTGTAGCACTCATTGAGTCTTACAGGACCCGGCAACATCGTAGCACAGAAACTACAACACAGCTTTCCACGCGTTACTCTTGTTGTGGGCGTAGAAGTTAGATTATTAGCTACTTAGTACTTTTGTGGCCTTGACTCTTACTGTACGTTTTTATATGTGGAACTTACTCGACGCTACACTTAAAATAATTATTTCAAATAAAAGTTCGAGAAATTTGTCACATAGAGTATTTTTATTCTCACTCTGCAGCCTATCTGGCAAATGTGTGTGTCTATATAAGTATTTTTAAATTACTTAAAATATTTTAATATTTTTAAAATGTTGATAATTTTAAAAATTATATATATATATATATATATATATATATATATATATGTGTGTGTGTATGCGTGTGTGTGCGCGAGTACAAATATTTTAATCGAACTACATTTTTTACATAGTTCTATCACATAAAATCAATTATGATTCAAAAATTGTCAATGTTGAGTTCATTAACTGTGTTTTGTTTGTAATTAAAACTGTTTATAAAACATACATTTTATTTCTAGACCATATTTCAGATACTTCTTTTTTGTTCGTTTAAAAGTTTATCTCAGAGATATGTATTAATATAATAATGATGAGGATTATGTTTTTACAAATTGCAAAATAGTGACTAAGGTATATTCTTTTTAGCTGCTGATTATATTTCAAAATAAAGTCTCAGATTTTTGTTTTGCTCGAAAAACAGAAAAAGAAGAAATACTAAAAGATTTAACAAGTAATTTAAGCCAAACTGATGCTTCTGATTCACTGCATATTCCAAGCCATCATAAAGGTAATTCCACATCATATTAAATTTATTCTATTTTCTTTGATTATCTGAAATCACATTTTGGATTCTGTCAATTTTCAAGAAATTAAGCGGCAGCTTTTATAGTTCTTATCTCATTTAAACTTTTTGTACAGTACTTTTTTTATGTGTGCATCGTCTTAAGGGTAACAATTTCAGATTCACCTCACAAATTGCCACAGCAATAACTTTCCTCCAAAGATACCCATAAAGCCGATGTAGGTAAAATAAGTCTGTAGCACAAAAGGTACAATTAAGAAACTATAATGCGAGAAAATCACCCTTTAAGATCTACTAAGACCGAGCTTTAAGTAAAAAAACAATATTTAATGAGCAAAATTATAGACTAAAATTTTTCTAATTTATTGATCCTACCGTTTCAAAAAGACCTACAGAAACGCCAAAAATATTAATTTTCTGGCATTTTTGTGAATCGTTTTTGATTTGAATGATTTTGCTTTCTCCTAAAGAAAGTTTTGTGACAATAAAATTCAAGGTCTGGCTAAAACTTTATAGAAACTTATTTGGAGATGTTCGGAGTTCGAATATAAATATTTAGGCATTTATACATTGTAACATATTGAAATTCCAACATGTAACAAGTCGTCCGGGAGAAGCCAGGGCAGAGTGTCTTAAGATCGAATGAATTTGTCTGGATGTATGTGGTTAATAGCATCTGTTTATTTTGAGCCAAACGATGCCGGAGTAGGAGAGTTGTTCGGGAAAGGACGAAAGCACAACGGTCGTCGCCAGCTCTCGCAGAGGTCAAGGAGGGGCGAGAGAGGACGACGGACCAGGTTGGCGCGGTAACAGAGAGGTCAAATCAGCAGGGCGCTCAAGAATCGGCACGCGCATCATAAGGCGTCGCTCGCAGATGGCGGAGCCCTGGTGGAGTCTGTCAACGCTAGAGTCCGAAGCAGCTAGATCGGGGTTGCAGCATTCCGCAGAGTGTCAGGAACACAAACTGCTGCGTATCGCGCTCGAAATTCAACAATTGTACACTCAAGTCAAGGGCCTTGACATCGGTGACGTTCCGTTGTTCCGGGTTCCGTGATTCGGAGCTGCTAAACTCTGAATTATCTGCGAGCGTATGGCTGTCTGTTGTAAGGAACGCGAGAGTTTGAATTTCTCGGGCATAGGCTCCAATAGCTTACGAGTGTAACCGCGCAGCACATGCGCCGCCACACCGTGAACAAGGGAGTAAAGTCATTGATTATTCCCACGGATGAGAGTAAATCATCCGAGGGAATAATCGATTTTACTCTCGTGTTGCATATAGTGCTTTATTCGCGACTGAACTGTCTAACCACTTTATTTCTTGAAAAGTGGGACCTACAACAGCTAAATTGAATAAATTAATAAAATTTTTTTTAAATATTCAATATTATTACATTTTTTCTATAATTTTTCTAGTTTTTAACATTTTTTATGAATTATTGAAATTTTTTTCAAATTTTCAAAATTTTTCCGTATTTTACGGAAATAAAAAGTTCATTTCCAGCAAATTTACTTTATTCCCGCATTTTGCGGGAATAAAGTAAATCTGCGGAAAAAAAAATGAGAGAATAAAATGCTACTTTAGTCCCGCTTTTCAGAGAATAAAATGGCTATTATAGTTCAGTCGTGAATAAAAAATAATACTCGAGAATCTCGGATCGCCATCTTGATCTAGAACTGGTTGATCTCACAAGCCAGGTGAAAATCTTTATTCACGTTGGTCGTAATCGAAGCTTTCTGTTTTAACCACTGTCAGTAGATTTATTATGAAAAAACCCATTTTTTTAGCTAGGGTAAATCTATTCTTATCCCCTTCTAAGCTCCGTGTTCTAATCATTCGCGGATTTCTCAGTGTTGGGAAGGAAGCGTCGAACGTCGCACCAGCCGATATTCTTGAATTTCTTTTCACACTCGTACTGCGCCATAAGTATCAAAACACTTATTCGATTATCTTGATAGTAATCTTGAATTACATCTTGAGAATCTGGAATCAAATGAGCAATACATTTATTTGTTTACACAAACATAACCAAAATATTGATTCGGAGTTGGCACTGACACTGACACTGAATCGAACTACACGGAGCAGTTACAGAACCGACAAGGAAATAGATACGGAACTGACACCGAAATAGATACGGAAAAGACACAGAACGTACAAGGACTCAACAAATACCAAACTCAATACGAAAACTAACACGAAGCAAACATGCAAGTGTCATTGACACGGAAACGGAGCAAACAGGCAACTGATACGGACACGGGCAGATAAAAGATAACGGATGTTTTACGGATTTTACACGAATTTTACATCAAAATTATATCTAAAGTGAAGTGCTCTGGTCCATGCTGAATAATAACCAAACATAAAAATTGAATGAAATGTCTTCTCATTTATAATAAATATTCCTAATAATCCTAAAGCACGCCCTAACTCAGATTATTACCCCAGCTCTATCAAGGTAAGAGACAAAAGAATATCAACTGTAACTAACCTAACTGCGGCCAGTCTGTTGTCCGACTTGTTGGCATCGAGGGTGAATAAATAAATAACACTGTGAGGTTAATAGATAATATATATTTATAATGTAATAGTGGTAATAAGCCCACTCGATGGCACGTCTTGTGAAACACATCCGCTCACATCGGAGTACAGAAGGCAAGATAGCGACGCGAGAGCAAAACTCAGTTTCGGAAACTCTCGCGGTTCCATGATGTTACTCACATACAATAAGAAAGGAGACTTACATGCGTTCGTTTTTCTCACACACTCGGAAACAAGCTCACTTATTCTGGCGCGCACCATTGTCTATAACATATTGAACTTGGTTGAACTTTTATATATATACAGGGTGTTTCATTTTAATCCGACCACGACAAAAAACCATGGAAAAACTAATTTTAACGAAAAATGACCTTAACAAAAGTTGAAGGGGGTAAAAGGGGCCATCTAATAAGGAGACTCACTCTAATCAAGCACCCCAAAGGGAACCCAATCCTATTACGTCCACGTCGTTGTTCCTGGGCAACACTAAAGTTAGGATATAAATATGGACTCCACATAACATTTGATATTGCATTTTTGCACTTTTGACCTTACAAAATGGCTTTGAAGTCAGCAAAGCATAATCACATTTTAAGTCAATTATTCTCTTCATGTTTATTACAATAACAAAATGATAATTCTACGAAAAAACTGAAAGGAAAACAATCTTAGGCTGATACTTCTTATTTGACCTTGAATTGACCTTCTCAAGGTCACTAAGGCAAACTTGAAATGTCATTTCCGACGTAATTTTTTCCGCTGCTCCGTATTCCGAGGTCAAAATTAGGGGTTCCCGTTAAAAAAACACAATGACCTTCAAATGACCTTGAAAATCGAGTTCAAGGTCAAAGGTGTTAGTGACATCAGTAAAATAAAACTAGACAAACAGCTGTTTAGCTGATTTTTTGTTATTTGACCTTGAATTGACCTACTCAAGGTCACTAAAGCAAACTTAAAATATCCTTTGCGACGTAATTTTTTCCGCTCGCGATACATTTGTTTTACATAGTTCCTTTGTTTATTAGTTCGATTTTTGTTCATTATTTGTATTAAGTAAGCTCGAGGGTAAGCTTCACTAAATAAAGTGTTTTATAGGAAAATTAGTGTTATTTATTTTCCAGTACATCCGTTTAGCTCAGAGTCTAACAGGCCAGAGAGAGAGAGAGAGTATAGTACAGTATCGCATAGTCTGACTCCACGGAGCCGAGTATACAGTATAGTATGCGCTTAGAGTATATACGCGAGGCATGCGCACTATGCTCGCGTTTGCTCAAGCTTGTCTCGTTGCACGAAATCGTCGTAAACCAGTAGATGGCGCGACGAGTACCTTTTTTATGTATTACGACTGTATAAATTCACATATTACAACAACATAAAACTTTTTAAATAAAGATTGTATGTTTTCACAGTTCCCAATCTACCTGGACCAAATCTTGAAAATGTTTTTTGGTAGAAATATATATTTTTATCATATGTAGCTGTCTTTACTAATCAATAGTTTTTGTTTATAAAATACATCAAGTTTTGTGGAATAAATGCAAAAAAAAAAATCCGGACGGATGGACATTTTTGAAGTTCTTTCACTGCTAAAAACTAATTAAAATTTGAGACATTTGCTTTTTTTTTTGGTAACTTGAATGTTTGAAGTTCAAAGAACATTTCTACCGTCGAATGGATCTAATTCTTTTCTTTTTACGAGTTTTGGAGGGTTTTAACAAAATTGACCGAATATAAAATTTTAATATAGTGTAGATTTTTACTAAAAAAATCACATATATACCTTATAAAATCATTGACCAAAATTCATGACAATTAACTACATAAATCAGCATTTTTAGTCACTTGCCACGGCTATCTAAAAGATCCAGACCATCTCTTTTACTCTACCTAGCCTCACAATGTTCTTCAAACATGCCCGCTTGGATTGATCGAGAGATTTCTAAAAAATATCATTGAAGTATTGTTAGCAAAAAATTATGTTGCTAATCATATCTCGAGAAAAACTTAACTAAACTAAAAAGTTTAGGCGAGTTTGATGTTTTGCGAATCATCATGAATGTCAATAATTATTTTTACTGTGAAATTACAGATTAAAAAACAACTGAGATCAATTAAAAAAGTCAAGTTTACAATCATATTATTCTATTTATATGTTTAATTAAGGGCTCAGTTAAATGATTAGTAATTTAAACTTAAGTAATATATTGATCAATTACAAACAACTTTCAAGATACTTACTACGTAACTTCTTACTACATAAACTTGTTATTTTAATAAAATTAAATATTTTAAATGTTAAAGTATGTACCATGTACCATACCAACTTACCAACCATGCTGTGCTACCATGTTAGAATCGAAGGTGAATAAATGAACACTGTGAGGTTAATCAATAGAGAATCTCTCCATATTAATAAAAAATCTTCGCCGCCGCCGTTTCAGAAATTAGCTTTGCATCAATTTCGGTTATTGGGTTAAAATTCTGCCATTTTTCACGTTGTTTTTAACCCAACATTAGTTATTGGGTTGATAATGAACGATTTTTACGTAATTTTACTGTTTTTGGCTCTCCCTTATTTTGTATAAGTATCTAATCTGTATGAATAATATTGAAAAGGAGTAATACGTTTACAGCTATTTTCATTTTGTTTGAACATTGGATTTCACCCTAAATCTCCAGAAGGAAACATAAGTGGAAAGATTATAGGGTCCAAATGATAAGAGAGCTTATTTACAACAAAAGTATTTTTAACTCCTTTTGGCAAATCTTTTGGATAAACACAAATATCGTAATTAGTTTGAACATCACCATCTTTGAAAACTATTAATACCGCACATTCACCTGTAGAGGGTTTATTATATCTATGTGATCTTGATTTATGTTTCGTGTAAAATACAAGTAGTATTCAGTTAATGTTTCTGAGTTGGTCAATTCATATAATTTTTTGAATTTTTTCCAATATGGGTTATTGTTCAGAATTTTAGAAATAATTTCAATATGTTCACGAATCAGTTTGGAATTTTTCTTAAGTCTTATTTCAGTAGCTTTTAAACCTTCGCCGAAAAAAAAGAAAAAAAATATATATATATATATATTTATATATATTTATATATTTATATATATTTATATATTTATATATATTTATATATTTATATATATTTATATATTTATATATATTTATATATTTATATATATTTATATATTTATATATAAATATAAATTTGACCACAATGAGCTGTATCATTTCAAGTTTTAATTGTATTGCATGATGGGAGAGCGGATGCCTCCCGACAAGTGCGTTTGTAATTTTGCTTGTCACACGCTAAAAACAACTACAACACTAGTTTGTATTATTTGCTATGCAGCATATCATCGTAATTGTCTAGCCGAAAAATCAATTCAGTTTAAACTCATTAGTGAAAGTCTAATAGTCTGTCCAGAGCATAGCAGCTAAGACCTAACCTCAAAAATTAATGAGGAAAGTCCAAATGGCGCAGCGAGATTGTTGATTGCTTAAATGAAACTGAGCAAATCAGAAGAAATAAGAATTGAATTTTTAATGAGTGCATCAAGTACTACACAAGACTCGCTTGAAATCGATATTAAAGATAAGTACAAACTTGTCAAGAATAAAAATTTTCTACTGAAACAATTAGTAAGCGAACTAAATAAAGAAAACTCACTTTGAAAAGAAAAATTGCAAATAAAGCCAAACGAAAGGACCTTAGCAAGTCTGTCGTATTCAGAGATAAACATTCTTCCAAAGCTACTCCAAAAAAAATTACCTAAAATAACAGTAAGAAAAGTAAGTAATAAATCAGTTGACATTAAAGATAAAGTGATTCAGTGTTTAACTACTGAAAAAAAGATTCAAACTACAAATATGTACGTCAACAAAAGGATTCATCATCTCTTATTTGAACAGTGAGAGTGTCTCACTAACAGAAGAGGTACTGAAACATAACCTAGGCGGTGTTTGTGAGGTTAAGATAGACGAATTGAAAATCCTAAGATCAAAATTGTAGGAATAAATGATTGCAAGAACTTTGAAGGACAAGATTTTGAGGACGATATAAAAGCAAGAAATTTTGGATTTTTTTTTAAAACAAAGGTAAAGTGCTACACATGTATAAAAATAGATACAACAACAACAATCTAATTACAGTTTTAATGATGGTTCCGGCTGATGCATATAAATATATAAAAGAAAATAAAAGCAAGATTTTTGTAGGATATCTGAATTGTAAAGTCTATGACTTAATCAACATAAGACTTTGTTATAATTGTGGGAGGGTTGGGCATAACGGCAAAAAATTCAACAATAGCAGTGTATGCCTTTAATGCGCAGAAAATTACAATACCAGTACCTGCACAAATAATACAATGGAATGTTCAAACTGTAAATACTCAAATTGTAAATTCAAGACAAATCTAGACATCAAACATATTGCTAGTGATTCAAAGCAATGCAGCATTTAAATAAATAAATAAATAAATAAATACATAAATAAAAATAAAAAATAATAAACATTTACATCGAGTCTACAGACTAGCTGGTAAAACCTACTTCCGATTCCGCCGTTCGGGTTACAGCGGTGTGTAAGGGTCGGAAAATCACAATAACTCGTTCGATTCTAGTCAAACTCTTTTATTGTTCACTTCGTCTTATACACTGCGGCTCCCGACCGACTCGTCTTCGCCGCTCGCACACACACACACGCACATGCGCTCTCACCTTCTCTCGAGGCTCGCTGCCTCCGCGCACCACCGCTCTAGGGCTTACTCACACACACACTCTCTCTTTCTCGCTCTCGCACGAATTGCTCTCGCGGCCTGCTCGTTGATAAGGCAAACCTCCGCTCCGTCCGCGGCGCCTCTCCGACCTCACGGCTTCTCTCTCTCTCTCTCTCTCTCTCTCTCTCTCTCTCTCTTTGTTCGCATTGTACATCAACGACATCGGTTTCTGCCTTGATTCCGATGTTTCCCATCTTATCTATGGGGATGACTTGCAAATTTACAGTCAATGCCACCTCGAGGAGCTCGATTCTTTATCAAACAAGATGAGTGCTAATGCTGAGAGGCAAACAGGCTTAAACTCAATGTTAATAAAACCAAAGCAATTCTCCTGGGCTCCCCTTACTACATAAATTTACTTCCCTTAACAGCTAACACATTCATTAATATCGGGGGTGTCCAGGTCAGCTTTGAATCCTCTGTGCGTAATCTGGGATTGGTGCTTGACTCTAAACTCACGTGGAAGGAGCACGTTACACAAGTGTGTAAGCGTGCTCACTCGCTAATTTACAGGCTCTAACTAAAAAAATTAGTTTTTAGGTTTGTGCAAGAGGAGACTCCTTTCAAAATTTGAGCCCAATTAGTCGAAAATTGCATGATATATTTTTCGATTTACTCACACATTTTTCGATGACAAAACTCTAAGGTACTGCCGTGTCGCGGTCGAGCCAAAAAAAATATTTTTAATCATTATTAAGTTTTCCATAAAATTTAGTGAATGTATTTGTAATCATCTAAAGTAGATTCTAATTTATCGTTTGTTTTATTTAATTCAAAAACAGGTTCTGGTAATCCAAAATCTGAACATTTATAGTTTTCTTAATCTAAAATTTAATCTATATGTTGTAAAGCTTCATTCTCTGCATTATCGACAAAGTCTTCACAAAAAAATTCTTATATTTTTCCCAAAAAGTTTTTGCTAATAGTAACTTATTAATAATTCAAAACCATCAAATATGTGAAAAATTTGTTTGTCGTTTTTTATTAATCCCATAGGTATCGCTGTTTCAGTAAAGGTTGGATATGTTCTATTTGTTAATTTTTTTAAATCATTGAACGATCTTGCACCTTTAATTCTGTGTAATATTAACTTTAAATGACAATTTACGTTCGTTAGGAATAACACAAACTAATCTTCCTAAGTTATTTGAACGATTTTTACGTTTAATCTATTTTTTTTTCGTGAAACTATAATGCTCTGGTATCTAACAATTTAATAATTTTTTAGCATAATCATCTGTTCTATTTAGTTTAAACCATGCTGGTAAAGTTGTCTCATGATTAGGAGAATTAATATCGATATGATTATCATAATAAATTACTTTTTATTGATTCTCTAAATGAGCAGCTAATCTAATTACACTATGAGAACGAGCGCAAATAGCTACGATACGCCAAACAGCTTTCATTGGACCTATGTATCTATAATTCATGTATTCTGTGATTTTATCATATATTAGTGTGTTTTTATTATTTTGATGCATTTTAATATAAGCTCGATCGTATCCTTTTTGTAAATATTTATATAAATATTTTATACTCATAATAGATGCACAGTATTTAACATTAATATGGCAATTGTATTTTCTTAGAAGAGTGAGATTATATGGAAAAACCATAGAATAATCCAGCAGCATATCCAGAAGGAGGACAAGGCATCACAGACGATAGAAGCATCAAACTCGGTGACAAGAACGCTAAATAAGCGTAAGGCAATGTCACCAAGCCAGGTAGAAGAGCGACAAGAAAATGACGCTAGAAAAACAAGGAAAGATAAGAAAGTAGCCTTTGTGGTAGTCACATTAAAAAGTCAATCACAGGTGTCTTTGGAAAAAAAGGCAGACCCATCCTGGCAGGAGGTTATCACCAGAAAGGAAAAAAAAAGAAGAGTAAAAAGGAGATACGTGAAGGCACTGGTGCCAAGAACAAAAATGGCTCTAGAAAACCACGAGAGAGACCCATCAGGCCTGATGCACTTATTATAAAAGCTGCTTGGGGAATTCGTACGCTGATATTTCAAGGAAAATAAAAGCGGACCCCAATCTGACAGTGCTTCGTAACAGCGTAAATAAGATACGCAAGAAGGTAGCAGGAGATCTTTTTTTGGAGCTACGTTGCACCAAAGACGTTAAAGTGGTACTGGTAGAAGAAGCCACAATCAAGAGGCTTCATCATGAAGTGGACTTTGAAATAAAATACCTTGACATGCTTACCTCTGAACAGGATATTCTTGAATCCCTGAATAAAAAGTCTTCAAAAGAGAAGAAAGTAGTAGAGGAGACGTCCGTGAAGACCCTCCGGAAAACCTATGGAGATATGCAGACCGCCGTCGTACAGCTGCCTGTACAGATTGCCCAAAAGGCGATCGCAAGGGGAAAGCTCAAAGTAGGTTGGGTTAATTGCAGAATCAAGGAGATAAGTCAAGAGATGCGACCACCTAGATGCTATAAATGCCTGGGTTTTGGCCACATCGCAAACAAGTGTACAAAGACGTACGACAGAAGTAAATGCAGTTTTAAGTGCGGAGCGGAAGGACATGCAGCGAAAAGTTGCACGAACAAGCTAAGTTGCATTCTTTGCCGGAAAAAGGATGGAGAATTAAAAAGTGACCATGCAGCTGGTAGCTACACATGCCCAGCCTACCGAGCCGCATTAAAAGAACTAAAGAACCAACGAAAATGACGATAGTGCAGTTAAATCTAAACCATTGTAAGACAGCACAAGACCTACTCAACCAGTATGTCCGCGAGAAAGAGGTAGACGTAGCTATTGTGTACAAACAATATAAGGATCTAGACAAACCATCGTGGGAAATGGACACTACGGTTACAAATTTACAGCTCTAGCGAACAGAGCTTCCGCGAATATTATTAAAACGCTAAACGCAATTCTAAACGCAGAGCGTGATTGTACTCCGCACTAACAACGCGACATATTGTTAAACTTAGTTTAATAAGAATAAAAGTTAAGTGTAATTAAATTAACCGCAAAGTGTCATCAATTAATTACCAGCTCCAATATTCCTGGCCAAGAAATATATGTCGCAGCGGTAATCGAGTGATACCCACTTGGGTTAACAAACATACTTATACTGTTTTCCTGCTTATACACAACAAGCAGGTAGCGACCGTACATCAAGAAGGAAGTGTCCGGAGATCATCAAGTAACACCCCGCTTAGCGCGGGAAGCAATATAGCAATCTCGATAATCTCCTTACAGGGATCTAGGCATTTGGAAACGTTGCTTTCTGTGGAAATATGAAGACCCGTGAAGAAGGATTTATACGGTCTAAGGTAGCAGGTGTCACTGTTTACAGCTGCTACGCTTCACCTAACGCTCCAATCGAGCAGTTCGAACAACTGCTAGATCGGCTCATACAAGATGCTGTAGGGAAGAAACCGGTACTGATTGCAGGCGACTTCAATGCGTGGGCTGTAGAGTGAGGCAGCATAGGGACTAACCACAGAGGTCGAATACTCCTAGAAGCAATCGCTCTCCTGGATTTGGTCCTAGTTAACCAAGGAAGACTAGTACGGTTCAGATTTGCCGCGAAGACTAGTACATTTCAGATCTTTCCCACATAAAAAAATCCGGCGCTTATTGGGAGAATAACGTACGCAGGTATTCAAGAGAACGCAACGGCAGGGATAATAGAAATCATAACAACAAAGATAGAGATGATAATCGAAATTATGATCGGCGTGATGACGGGTGATACGACAACTGGCGTAATGACCGCGGAATTGAAAATCGGGATTTTAATAATCGGCGAAATGATAGAGGATTTGACAATAGGCGCAACGATGGTAGAGGCAACAATAATAACAATCGTTACAATGATCAGAACAACAGCGATTATAACAATGATCATAATAGATAAGATAACACAAATGCTAGAAATCAGTCCGAAAATTCTTTAAACTACCAGAATGCTTGTTACCAGTCAGGGGTATCGGGCAATCGATAGACAACAATTTACCAAATCCGAAACCGACACTAACACAAGAAAAGAAAGTAGAGGGGCAAATCAGTAGGAAGCAGGACAAAATAAAAAATTCAAAGAAGGAAATAAAGGAGATAGCCATGCAGTTTAATGAGTTAAAAGAATAGTCGAAACAGGAGAAAGAAGCCAATATGCAGGCGAAAATTAATAATAGGAAGTACTTAATAAGATTTGTTACAGCAGGACGTAAATCACCGATCGTAAAACTTACAAGCGAAAAGTTAGAGGAGAGGAAAGCACGTTTCCATGCGGATAGTGAAGCTGATGTTACGTTAATTAAAGCGAGTAATGTCACTAGTAAGACGATAATTGATAAACAATACGTAATTGCCATTAACGGAGTTACGCCGGGCGAATGTTTAAGTTTAAGTAGGACCAATATAAGTTTAGAGGGACTAGAGTGCGACGTGCACGTGATTCCTGATGAATTTCCCATCAATAAAGATAAAATCTTAGGATGGGATGTGCTTTCAAAATACGGTGAAAATATCAACTCTGCGGATAGATGTATAGAATTTGGACCGACTATTGTACCATTTATTCAAGACAAAAGATTTATTATACCTGCACGTACGATACAAGTGATTTACGCAAAAGCAAGCGATAGATCAGAGCAAGTAGGATTTGCCCCTTTACAAAATTTAGAAGAAGGGTTATATTTTGGAAACTTTATTGGTATTAACCAAGGCAAAATACACGCCTTATGCGTTAATACTACAGACCATGATGTAGAGTTAAATCCACCAGAGGTAACACTGGAAGCCTGCGAAGCCATAAAAAAGGGAGGGGCAGAATGTAATCTAGAAGAAGACGAACCAAAAGATACTGTCAATATACTAACGATATTTTCCAATGAAAGCAAGGACAGGGCCGAAAGAATGTTTGAACTTCTAGATCCAGAAACACTTAAGGATTTAACGGAGTAATAAATAACACATGTTAAAGAAATAATCCGAGAGAAACCACATATCTCCGGGCTACCCGGGGAAAAACTTAAAGCAACAACACTAGTGTCGCACAAGGTACCCACTACTACATATGTCCCAGTACGATTGAAAGGATACAGACCAAATCAAGAAAAGAAAGAGGAGTTAGGGCGTTAGATAGATCAGATGCTAAAGGACGACATAATCAGACCAACAGATTCACCCTACAGCTACGTAATACGATCAGTAACAAACTTTAGGAAATTGAATGAAGTAACGGTGGAAACAGCTACCCGATACCCAATACAGCGGATATTATCGACAGCGTCGCCTTAGCTAGGTACATAACCGCCATAGACTTGAGGAACGAGTTCTACCAGATATCAATGGACCCCACAGACGCCCACAAAACAGTATTTACTATACCGTTCGGCCATTACTGCTATCAAAGTTTAGGAATGAGACTCAAGCGCGCTCCTTCGACATTTCAGTCCCTGATGAACTTAGCACTTGCAGGCTTACAAGGGACAGAACTGTACGTCTATTTAGGTGATATAATCGTCTTCGCTAGGGATCTTGAAGAGCACGGTAAGAAGTTCCGACGCTTGATGAAGAGACTAGACGACGCCAACTTGACAATCGAACCTATGAAGTGCCAATTTCTGCAGCGAGAGGCACTTTTTCTAGGACATATTGATGAAGGAGGAAAAATTCGAGCAGATCCTAAGAAAATAAAAATAGTCAATAAATTTCCAATACCGACAAACGCTAAAAAAATCAAACAATTCTCAGAACTTGCAGTATATTACAGGCGCTTTATTAAAGACTTCGCGAAATCAGCAGCAATTCTATCTAAACTGTTGAGAAAGAACGAGCCCTTTGTGTGCAAAGAAGAGCATCGGCAAGTCTTTGACAAATTACGAACGGCATTGTGCGAGGAACCAGTAATGAAGGCACCGGATCTAACTATGCTCTTTTTAGTAATAACCGACGCATCTGACTACGCCATGGAAGCTATCTTAAGCTAAGGACAGTTAGGCTGCGACCAACCCTGCGCTTATGCATCGCCAGTCCTTAAAGGACCAGAGCAAAGATATGCCACCTACGACAGAGAACTACTGGCTGTAGTATTCGCAAAAGACCAATTTAAACACTACCTTGCAGGACGCAAATTTACAGTAGTAACGGATCACGAGCCCTTGAAACATTTCTTTATCACGAAAAAACTCTGTCGAAGGTTCAACAGAGATCAGATATTAAGAATTCGATATTGTATACAGACCTGGAGCTCGCAACGAAAACGCAGATGCACTCTCTAGAAATCCTATTCTCAATTCTTAGTCAGGCAGACCCGATCAGGGTCTTAGGGAAACTCTGCAAGGAAGAAAATGTAAGATTTGGTGTACAAGCCGCAAGTACACCGCAAACTCGGGGGAACGAATTATAACGACGACCCTGAGAGGCCCATACGGAAGCAGACCCTTAATAGAAGTCCGCCAAAATCTCACAGAAACGACATAGGAATCAGCGAAGACAGCAACAGTAGCTTAGGTAATGACGCCGAAGATGAATCCCTAAGAGCCGGTCAAGTAGAACGGGAACAAGAGGTAGAAATATCACGCAAACTCATTGAGAAAGAACCTTCACTGAATCGCCACGACTTATCACAACCACTAACACCGAAGCTGACACCAAGCAGTAAAAACAGTCATGAAACATCAAGGCCAATTCTTCAGAACGAACAGCGAGCCGAGTAATGTAGACCCCAGTAACAAACCAACGAGCGCGGAATCACTGATAACAAACCTCTGATAGACATTGTTTGGCAAGGAGAATAAATTTAGAACTCGCCTCACCGTAGACGTAGAGAAGATAAGTAAACGAGATAAGTCAGAAGTTCCTCTCTTAAAAAAGTGATGGCCTTCAGAAGTTCAATTAAAAGAATAAAGAATTTCAAGATATACTGTGTCTCTGTGCCCAAAGTCGCCCTCGGTGAGATTTGAGAGGTGAATTTAAAGAAAAGTTCAGTATCCGAGTCAGTAAGTTTAAGTCATTTAAATCATTATACAATGCTCTTTGAATTGTAAAAAGGCTACTAGACAACTAAAATATGACACTGCCACTTCCTATGTTACCTAGAAATATGTAACCTAGATGATTCTGATTTAACTGTTTTCATTCATATTTTCACATCGAGGTCCATATGAATTTTTTAATTTAGCATATCAAATTTTGCTTGTAAACAGTTACACAGAAACTACCATACCGCACTAGTTTCTTTTCTTGGCACCGCAGGGTGCCAAGAAAAGAAACTAGTGCGAGTACAAACAAAACTGCCGATGCTCATCACGGATACCCCATCTGACAAACCCATTTGACAAAATATCAATCGATTTCAGCGAACCAATGTCTCAAACCGAACGAGGAAACCGATACATATTAACCATTTAAAATAGCTTTATAAAATTTTGCATACTAGTGCCAGTCGAGCACGCAACGGCAAAAGAAGTAACGCGAGCACTTACAGAAAAACTAATTTGCTATTTCGGCTCACCAGGGTTATGGAAGAATTCGCTCGAATATTTAGAGTGAATAAGTACTCGACAACTGCGTACTATCCACAGTCGAATCGAGGAATAAAACGAATGCATCAAGAGTATATTAAAATGTACATCAAAAACAACGATAACTGGGACGAAGTCTTACCATTGACACAGCACGCATATAATGCTACGTTACACGACTGACAAGGTTACTCACTACACGGATTAGTCTTTGGCCGACGTGCTCGCACACCGTCAAGCTTCTCACCACGAGAGCACTTACGAACGTACGACGACAATCTTGCAGACACGACGGAAGCCTACGATCAACTTAGAACGATGGCAGCAATGAATCTAGTACAATCAAAACACTGCTCGAAATACTATAACGACAGGAAACCAAATGTGCAACACTTCAGAGAAGAAGAAATCTTCTATGTTTTTAAGGAATCCAAAGTCGGCCAGTTTAAACCCAAAGCGCCCGTGCGAAATTATCCTATATTATATTAAAATGTGTCTGGTCGTCTCCGGCGATAAGTTCACTTCATCCCCAAAACTACCCCTTCTTTGGTGTTGGGGTAAACCAAAAGTTGACTGGATGTAGACCGGAAGTCGACTGGAAGAAGACAGGAAGTGAACCGGAAGTAATAGGAAAAAATACAAAACGACCTGAAAGTAACCGAGAATAACTGGCAATGAACCGGAAATTTACCGAAAATGAACAGGACGTGACCAGAATGATAAGGGGTGAATCGGAAATTAATCAATGAATAATTAATAAACATTTTAAGAACTTTTAAAAGCAGGGAGGTTACCCCCTAGTGTGTGTGTGTTTATATATATATATATACTAGGGGCGTAACCTCCCTGCTCGTTTCGCTTGCCAACCCCCATTTCTGCGTAAGAATTGAAGCCAAAAAGTTGATATTAAATATAATTTATATTTCTTTCGACAATTGATATAAAAAAGCTTTACTCGCTTTTGCTGACGCTCAGCTGTATATTTTTCACAAGTTTTGTATTTTCCTGTGACAAATATACCTGCTTTTTAAAATTTTTTGTTTGCAACATATGTATTGCATTCACTCGAGATGACGGAAGAGACAGGGAGAGAAAGAGATTAAACACGAGCATGCTGTTGTTGTCGATACTACTAAGCTGATCCAATAATCCGAGCATACATCAGCTTCGCATCCGCTTCTGTAATCATTCTGTAAACTCAGAGATCCGCCTAAATCATTTTGCGTGTGTACAATTTATTAGATTCAATTGAGAAAACGTGCATTGCCGAATTGTAGGAATGATATAGATTGGCGCCACTGAAAAGAGCACGAATCTCCGCACCTTTGAGCTTTGGTGCAAATAAGGCTTTCCACTTATGTTGCGGTTTTCCGAAGCGTGGAGGGGGCGCGACTCTCTTTGGATGCAACTTACTTTTGCTCTATGCTTATCTTAATATCGTAGCACTACATATTATGAAATTGTTGAACTGCTTATATGATTATGTTATATTGTGTATACTCGTATAATATGTCACATCCGTACATCGTAGTGCTTGATATGCAACTTTATAAACTTTGTGTAGTCACAGAGCACCTGTTATAGGCTTTTCACGAGCTGTTAAGTATTATCACCTCGGTGTTCTAGATTTTTTGTCTGTACTCCATTGACTTTTTGATGCAATCACTCTTTTCAAAATAGACTTAAAATTATTTTAAAAATTGATGTAATTTACTATCATGCGCGATATACTCTGCCGTAGTTGTGCGAGGGACCTTCGATGTCCATCTCTCTCGGTCATATTGAATTCTTACGGTTGCCGTGCAGCCAGTGGCCGCCAGTCGTAGATCCACCCTGTGGAATTCAAAGTCTCGAAAAAGCAAAATACTTCGCAAGCGATTGCCACGATGTTTATTCATTTCGTTCGTAAAGATTATAAGCCTTGAATTCTCGGAAAATTGCGCGTGTTTATCGGGCGAGATGCGCCTGCCTGAAGATTGGCCTGTGAATTATTTAACTGCGACTGCACCCGGCCACAGCGAGCACAGCGCAGCCTCTAATCTTATACGTAGTTCTTCCACAGTATTTTACTATACTTGACCGCTTTTCCATGTTGCTGTGTACCTATATCTCGATGTATACAACCGCTAACGTCGTCAACACGTTGTAGTATATAAACTCATGAAAAAAACCTTTTTAGGCACGACCGCGACACGGAAGTGCCTTATAGTTTTGTCATCGAAAAATGTGTGAGATACGATATCTCGCGCAATTTTCGACTAATTGGACTCAAATTTTGAAAGGAGTCTGCTCTTGCACAAACCTAAAAACTAATTTTTTGTATCCCGATCGACTACGTTTTTTAAAAATGCAGGCACAATTTGTTCAATTTTTGCGTCTTATTTGAAAAAAATTTTGGTGTTACACGATTATCTCTGAGAGACTTATCAACCGGGCAAAAAATTTGTGTGCGAACTGTCCTCGTAATAGTAAGGTGCCAAATTTATTTTTGGCTTGGTCCTGCATCTATACGTAGAATGCGGTCACATCCAAAAATTGCTAAAAACGGTTTTTTGGCTCTAATCGAGAAAAGTTGTAGATCTCGAAAAAATACAACTTTTTCCTACTTACACTGAAACGTGAAAATGCTTTTAATTTGAGTTAACAGGCCAAAATCGATTTTTTTTTATAGTAATAAACCAGTATTCATTATAAAACTTTGAGGCTGTACATAAAAACCTTAAATGTAAAAGTTGTAGATATTTTAAAAACACAACTTTTAACTGTGTCAAACATTTTTTCAAAACGCTTATACATAACAACAACCCTAGAAACGATTTTTGGTACATATAATTGAATAACAATTTCGAATAACAGCGTCGGTGGAATGGGCGAGCGCGCAGCGCCAGCGTTTGTGGTCGTGCCTTACACGCAAAACGCGAAGCGAGGAAAACGAAACCCACAAGCCACTGTGGCCGTAAGGCCGCGTGTGGCGCGCTAGTTTGATCAATTATCTTTCGTGAGTTTGAACTCAAATTTCCTCACTACATGAACGGACGACTTTTATACGCAGATAACTATCTAGTATGATTAAAATGTTGAATAACGGACATTTCAAATGTCGACGTTGACCGCGAGTACTTGAACACGATGGGAGCCAAAAAACGCTTTGATCAACGACCACAACGAACGAACGGCAATAACAAAACAACAGTGATACTGCAGACAACAATAGACATAGCTAGATCATCATAAATTTATACCAATTAGTCTAAGACGATGAGATAGTGGTTATAACTGCCATACAAAAAGAAGCAAGAGGTTTCAACAGAATGACTTGAGCATACTATACATAATATGTCTCGAACACACTTTTGACATTGATAATATAAGTCACGATATAATTAATACGACCCTATAGCGGCATTCCATTGAAACTGAATGTTCGTAAAACCGGACGAGACAAGGGAATTGGGAGTTTTTAAGCCTATCGTTTAAATACTTGATTATAAAAATAAGTACTTTGGTAGCTAATTATTTCATAGGCAGATATTTATATTTATATGTAATATATACTTAAGTCAAGTAGCTATATAGTGACAACATAAATGAGTACATTTTTTCGCTAATACATACATAATATCGAATGGCTGAGTCAGGTCGAAGCGCGAGGCGAAACCGCAGCGTGTCTGGTAGTTGATACTTATTTGGATTTAACTATGATGTACAAAGGGAGAATCGAGGTGGATAAAATAAGTACCGTCACGCTACAAACTGCGAGCACACATGAGAGAGAAAAAAACGCATTTGCCGTGTATGAAAAAAACACAGATACATCACGTACCTGCAACACATTTTCGTTTGTTTTCTTTTTGTGCAATATAGATGCAGTGAATGGCGAAGCTTCCGTCGAACCGCGCTACACTCGCCGTTTTTTTTTCTCTTATTATAAATTCTATTCATATCCACTTCACGATAGCATCACTCAAAAAAGTCGAACAAGTTAACGGACAATACGAAAGATGGTTTAAGTACAAACACATGTTGGTATCGGTAGTCATGAAATGTACTAGGTTATATGTGTCAAATTTGAATGTAAAACCACTTATTAGCCATTATATCATGTTTGTTTTGCACATAACTTCTAGTAGAAGGTCAGGCCTATTCTAAAACTTTACAGTTACTTTTTTACTATAAAAAGGTATCTTTTTACTGTATTGAGGTTGTCGGAGTCCGGATCAAACATTCAGATTTTTATATTTTAAGGTTTAAAATGCAAATAAGGTAGCCTTAACATACATATAGAGCTTTAAAAGTATTTTTATTAAAAAATTCAGAAAATTTCACAAAAAAAGTATCCGGATAGTTTTAGTTAAAAATGCATCCCTTATAAGCTACAAATCATAAAAAATAGGCAAAAAATGATAAAATTGCTTAAAATCGTAACTTTGACCAGCTAGAACCCGAAGCCAAATGAAGGAATCGATCTGAAATTTTTTTTGGGAGTCAGATACAACATATAGAACATATATATATATATACAGTTTGGGCATATATGTTCTATATGTTGTACCTGACACCCAAAAAAAATGTATATATATATATATATATATATATATATATATATATATATTTCTTCCTATATTATATAGTTGTAAGCGTGATTTTAATTTGAAATCCCCTCCACCTACCCCTCAACTTGATAACGTTAAATTGTTTAAAAACAAATGTTATTTTGATTAAACTTTCCCCCTCCACCCCCTCCGTTGCCCCTCTACTAACCCCTCCACTTCCTTTCACTTTCCTTTCACTTTATCTCCACTTTTCCCTTTAGAGTATGTATTTTTACACTTTGTGAAGAATAGCATTTTGAGGATTTTTCGTAAGACAGAGGAATGTAACAATTAGATACAAACTCATAACATTCTATGATTGCATCAGAATGCAATCATAGAATGTTATGACTCATCAGAATGCAGCAAAAGACAAGATAAATAAACTCCAAATAAAAAGTCGATAAAGAAACTAGAGTTAAAAATACGATGTTAGGAATATCCGAGCATATTTAATAATTAATTAATGAGATAGAAATAAGAAACCAGAACGTTATCAAAAATACAAACAAAAACGTGACAAAATCCAAATAGAAATAAATAAAATCATTAAAGATTATAAAACGCGATAAAAGGAAACTTAAGTTAAAGCAGAGAAAAATCAAATCTTGACGCTATCACACACACATACAGAATCGAAGGAAGGCGACAGTCAGTGAAGGAGGAGCGTACATGCAGACAAAGGAAGGGGAGCGCTCGCACTCGGGCCATGTATAAAAATCGAGCCACTACGAGAAGAAGAAGGCGTCTATCAGCAGAAGAAGAGAGTGCATGCAGAAACAGGAGGGGAGGCACTCGCACTTGCCCCGTGCATGGAAAATCGAGCCGTTATGGGAAGAAGAAGGCGACTATTAACGGAAGAAGAGAGCGCAGTAGGTAGAACAGTGCACGCGTAAGCCACCGTATACAGACCTCTGTCACGCGCACAACAAAGAGCTGCGGACAAAGGAAGCTCAAGGTGCGCCGCACTTGACTACGCGATATCTAGAAGTCATTGGCAGCATAGAAAAAAGAAGATGCTCTGCATATCATAGGGGAGCATGCCAAATAAGGAAATATGCGACGTGCAAGCCCCATCATTAGTCGAATGGTCCTCTCATAGTTACTCCTTTACGCCAAAGTGGAACCGCGAGGAGGATAGAAGAACTATGAGAAAGAGATAAGCAACCTCCATATAAGAAAATATGCAGCTTTCGAGGCTTCTGATTGGCCGTCTCTCCTCTCTCACACACTAGACACAAGAATACACAGGGGGTGGCAAGGAGGATTTTAGGTATAAAAGGCGCAGAGCACTAGGCCTGAAGGAACAGTATTTCTTAAAAATTAGAGCAACGCGGAAGCTTTGTCTGAATCCGGACCGGTACGTCTCGTCGGACTTTAACTTTTACGCGTAACTTCTGTCAGGACTTGGAATATTTTCGGTCGTTCAAAATCTTAAAATATTTTCGACGGTTCAAAAACTTAAAATATTTTTGATTGTGCAAAGATTTAGAATATTTTTGATCCTATCGGACTTAGAATACTGACGTTGTCGTTTGTCGTTCCTGAGGAAAGTTATAATTGTTTTACGATACATGCGTTAGTCGTGAGCGAGCGTTAAACAAAATCTTGTTGCTTCGAATAAATTTAATTGAGAATTAAAACACGCGTGCACATTTAAATCCTTACTCCTAATTCTTGACGCGCCTATTCATACTTGAGATCTATTCGCTTTGGAAGCTCAGCCGACGCCCAACTGAGAGGATGTGCTGGTAACAGAGCAGGTCAGAAGCAAAACAAAACACAAAGTGAAATACACACACATAGGCCGCGCACTTCACTAAATATTCTTTTTCACTCTTTCTCCTTATCACAATTCGTTGCTCGAAAAGTCGATCGCGTCTTCGAAAAGTCTAACATAGTATTAATCCAATCGTAACGATAGGAGTGATCTCCTACTTAACTGACTACTAAGGGAGGATTAATTTGCATTGTAAATCACAATGTTGGATTTAGACTAAAAATACATAAAGATCAATGGCGGTTTCAAAAGACTTTCCGGCGGCTACTGGAGGCTGTTCCTTCTTAGATCGCAAAGATAGTCAGGCACCGATGGCGCGAAGACTTCGCGTTTTAAAGCTTTGTCGTCATCTGTCCTTATAAAGCAAATTAACCCGTAGAGTTACTCTCCTGTGACACTCTTATAAGTGTAGGACATAACAGGTTTATTACTTATACTTTTTTGGTGCAGCGCAGCCGGGAATTATTTTGAAACGCGAGAAATTGAGACATTTTTGGGTAATTATTTGACAAAAACTTGTGAAATTGAAACTTAAAATCGCGTCGAAACAGGAATAGCTACAAGAAACCTCTTTTAAAATTAAGAAACTACAAAAAGTGATCATTTAACATAATATTTTATTTTGCGTAATCCTTCTTCCATTCCATTCCAAAAACATAAGAGGTGGAAAGTTGAGATTTCTGCAAAAATTAGTAATTAAGAGGGAAAATTTAGAAAAGTAACTTAGTGAAGTGAATTCGTCGACGGAAATTTCCCATACCATTGCGACAATGGGAGAAGTAAAACAAAAGAATAACGTCGTATTGTCCAAATTTCAAATCGAGATAGGAAAAAAGTTCGACGCACTATTTGCATTCGCTGAAGAAGAAATTAAATTAAACAAATTGAAAATATAAAATTTGAAAAATAAAAGTTGTACAAAAAACTAATTATGTCGAGTAGTGGTGAGAGCGAAAGAACCATAATAAATCGGGAAGCAAATATAACGAAAACTCATCGTAACCGAACACTCGATTTAGACGACAGTCTCTTAAACCCCGATTTACAAATAATAAATCAATATTCAGATTAGCAAAAGAGAAATGATCCCGTACATCCAACGTTAAAAAGAAAAGCAAGCCGAAGTTATAAAAGATTAGAAAAGAGTTTATCGAAGTATCACGTAGAAGCCCCTTCTTCTAAACTAAAAGCTAGAAAATCAATTCATGATAGAGTTCAGGGTTTGGGTAAGAACTTATTTGGCTCTTATAGAGAGAGTAAAGTTACAGACGACGAAGAAGAAAAGGAAAAAAGTTGTGTAATTTCCGAGAATTCAACGAAATTTAAGGAAATACAATCAAATAAACAAATAGAGTTACTATCGAAACAGTCCCTGGCAAAATCGGCAGAAGAAGTCGCGCGAGAAGCAGGAGAATTACACAATAAATTCGCGAATCACATGAAAATCCAATTGAGTTCCTGCGTGAAAAAGTAAGTTTCAGACAACTATTGTCAAAGTCCGGAGAACGTTGACGAATTAAGCGAAAAACTTAGAAAGGGAGAAAACCTTCTAACGTATACGACTACGTCCGCCGACGGATTCCAAATTTTTGGGGAATCGCTGCATTTAAGAATAGTCCTAACGACACTCGCGACCACACAGAGAATAACGACCAGTTCTCTACACCAACTGGAAATATAATAAACCCTTTTGCCGGTTGCACTCAAGCGTAAGATATTCTCCTCGAAACGAAGAAGACTGTGCGCACCTTATTCGAATGCGCCTTTTTGGCGATGCATTAGCGTGCGCAAGGGGACAAAAATTTAAAACTATCGATGAAATCATTTAACTCTTCGAGAGTAATTTCAGATCGTCAAAAACGTATCATGAAGCTTCGGAAGAATCAGCAAAAATAAGACTCAGTCCTGCAGCAGCGAGTAGACGATCAGTGGCTGCCGTTAGGATTCTTGTCAAAGAAACTGAGCCCGACGCAAGCCCGTTACAGCGCCTTCGACCGCGAACTACTTGCTATCTACCTGACGATCATACATTTCTGCTACATAGTAGAAGCTCGGGCGTTTATCGTCTTCACGGACCATAAGACGCTAATTTTTGCTTTTAAGTACCGTCAAGCTTATGACACAATGCTACGGCCGACTGTTGGACATGAGCGCAAGCCTGCATCCGGTGCTAACAGTCGAAAACCTCCCGATACGTTACATCACCAATCGGAGATTTCACGCCACTATCTGCGAGATTCCAGCACGTGCACATCGACATCATCATTCTGCCACCATCTGAAGATCAGAAATACTGTCTCACGCGCGTGGATCGTTACACGTGCTGGCCAGAAGCTTTTCCGATACCGGACGAGGTAGTGGAGACATTACTCGTGCTTCCTACGACGGCTAGATCTGCCGCTTTAGCATATCGCGGCGCGTCACCACCGATCAAGGTCGGCAATTTGAGTCCTACCTTTTTCAATTGCTTAGCTGATTAACCAGTACGACTCACCTGCGAATGGTCGCTTATCATCCTCAAGCAAACGGCACGGTGAACGACATCACCGCCATTCGAAGCCAGCAAGACGTGGACGCAGGTTCTGCCCGCCATCCTCCTAGGCATACGGGCAGCGTGAATACTTGCAACAGCTGAGACCAGCAGCCGTCACGCGACATGGCACAGCGAAAACTTTCGTTTTCAAAGACCTGGCAACATCGGAGCATTTTTTATATACGTCATGACGCTCTGAAAAACTCGCTCCAAATGCCATACGATAGACCGTATCAAGTCGTTAGCCGCAGCGACAAAACATTTATTGTTTACATGCACGGCAAAGACACGACGGTTTCCATCGACAGGCTAAAACCTCCCTATACCTTGGAGGCAACTTAAGTCACCAACCGCTTTTTATGATACCAACACCGCCACTTCCATCCAACATGCCCACCGAGCAGATACCGTCACCACCAACATCCCAGAGGGAGACGAGCCAACAAGCATCCGACCAGAATGCATGATCGGGAATAAACTTAAAGATACGAGGTCGATATATTGGCAGAGATATTGATTAAGATAAAGATGAACAATAGGGATATATCGTTATAGTATAACATATAATCATATAAGTTAATATATAAGTATAACCTCAAATTTAGATACAAATTTAATAAATATATATCTCATCTTTAATTTAATATAAATTACACACATAGAATTTACCATATTCTTTCATTTTATATTTGATCAATTTGAATCTAAATCTGAGGTTAGACTCTTACTTTATTTTGAACTGAAGATAAAGCATCCTTGTTAATTATTTTTACAGTTACTTAAAAAAGAGATACAAGAAAAGGGAAGCCGACTAAAACGAGATTTGCTTGGCTGCTTACTAGAAAGTATTTACGAATTAAAATAGATTTAATTCTTACAAAGTTATTAATGATATAAAAGTAAATTGAATAAATAATAAAACAATTAATACATTAATTAATACATTTTAATTTGATATTAATTGAAACAATATTTCTAAATTGAGAAATTATAACCTCAAAACTTAAGACATGTCCAAAAAGCAGACAAATGAAAGGAGTTGCTCGCGCGAAGCGCGCTAAATGTCACTAGTAAATAAAAAATTGAAATGGGGGGGGGGGGGTTGGCTAGCGTAGCGAGCAGGGTGGAACCCCCCTAATGTATATATATATATATATATATATATATATATGGCATTCCGCGTCAAAAAAAATTATAAAAGTTAGCTTTTTTATCTACTTTTGATTACTGAGTGGAACTTTTTTAAATTTCGACCCTAGGAAGAGCTGTACGTCCCCTAACCTCAGAGAAAATATTGTATTACGATTGAAATGCTTATAACTTTTCACAGAAGCGGTCATTTTCAACCAGTCAGGGCTTAAATTAAAGCTCTTTTATTCTACTTTTAATTTAAAAATTTATATTGGGTCCCTGTTTGTCAGTTAGCTGTATATATTTTTATCAATTCCGACTGTTGCTTCACCTTCTTGGTATATCGCCAAGTTCAACCAAGTTCAATATATAATGGACTATAGTGTGCGACAGAATGAGTGAGCACGCTAACGAGTGTATGAGGGGAACACACACATGTAAGTCTCCCCTCCTATGGTATGAGAGTGTATATCATGTGACCTCGATAGCTACCGAAGCTAAGCTATACTCTAAGCGCTGATTATACTGTACACGCTGTTCTCGCTCTCTCTCCTGTTAGACTCCGATGTGAGAGGACGTAATGTTCACTGAGGCTACTGCCGACTACTTATTATTTACCTCAATATATTAATATTATCTTAACCTCAGTCTTTTTATTTATCCACTATTACAACAAATACACTTTGAGATAAATGAAGGAGTCGATACATGTTATATGTCATCGCCTTTTAACCATAAGATTGTTTTTGCCACAAATTCATGTAGCATCTCATCAGCTCGGTTTAATTCTTCAATACTAATTTTTTCCTGAAGTAATATATAAGTTGCTTTCGACAAACAAAGCCAATGATAATAGTGATATCTTGTTAAATGTTCTGGTAAAACTACAGCGCTATATTATAATATATAATTCTCCCACTCACGAGCTTTCCATTTATCTCTCAAAGTAATTTGTCGACTCAATTTCGAAATCTGATGTAGTGCAGTAATCTGATTGATTTTATAATCGATTTCTGTTATCTCATCATTATTCATTGATGCAATATGATATTCCGTAATCTGTTTTGCAACACCTTCCAAGCAGCAATGCATGTAGTCAGGGACAAATCCGGAAATAATATTAAAATATGGTAAAGGATCCATTAAAACAAAAAACTCGTATTGCTGGGATTTAGCTCTGATGTGCAGGTATGACAGCTTTTTACATCATAGATTTCATTAAATTGTCCTATGTATGCAGTACAATTTGTACATACTGCGTGAAATTCGACTTTATCCATAGAATCAAATAATTGATCAAGAAAATACCGTGAATTTGGCATTACCTCGTTTGAAAAATTGTATTTATCATTCTACATAAATTTGACATTGCACTAACAGATGTATTGTTTGATAAGCAATATTTCAAAACCGTTAATAATAATTCACCTTGGCTTACATCGACAGAAATTGATAAAGGTTTAAAAAAGTTAATATCCTTTATCATATCATTTAAGCTTTTGGGATTCTTAGGTGCTGCGAAAGAATCTGTAATTTTATCTTCGAGTAGTATCTGATGAAGATATTCTTGCAAATCATTCTCATATTCAGTGAAAGTAGTAATCTCAAAAGTATATTTTTTATAAATAAAAAATTATTTGTTTTCAAAATTTTAGAAAAATTTCAAAAATGTATTAGCCACATGATTAATAATTATAATAATGATAATAATAATAATAACAATAATAATAATAATAATAATGAACAAGATACGTACACTGGAACAAATATTTTGTTACAGTCGACCTAATATAACTTATATAAATTTTAAGGGGGCTCTAATTAAATATCTTTTCAAAGCATTCACTTTCATACACTTTTCTTTACATTTTGTAAAGCAGTCTTAAGGTAGTAACGTCATTAACTATTAATACCGTTTGAAAACTATGATTAGGTAGATACGTGTATTAAAAGTAATTGATTAAAAACAAAAAAAGTCACACTTAACTTCAAAAAATAAATGGAATCACCTTTTTTATAAAAGTTTTATTAATGATAATTATGACAAATATTATGATTTAATAGCAATACTTAATCAATATTTGGCGTATGTTCATTTATACAGCTTCTTTTGTAAAATAAAATATCATGAATTAACGAGAAATTCAGGAAAAAAAAAATCTACACAAGTAAATACGTATACAACAGCCTATGCAAATTTTTGAGTCTTTTGGATACCTCAGTGGCGATAATAATAAGAATATTCGTTCTAATTCTATATGGAGTCTCAAAGAGAATCACATTTTTCAACTTTTCATTTGCGAATACATGCACTGAAGAAGGTTCTATCGATATTCCCTAGGCAAGTGAGCGTATGCAAAAAATATATTATAAAAATGTTATCAGTTCTGAATACGTGAATATGTATTAACTGAATATCTTTTTAAAAAATTTGCCTGATCTTAACAGTTTGTGAAAAGCAATCTTAATAATACTGCCCAGAATCATGCTAGTGCCATATAAGCCATATAAGCCCATGTTAAATAGACATACTTCAAAATTTTTTTCTATGAAATTTGGTCCGCAACAGATGTATTGAAACGGTCCGCGAAGGGTTAGAACGCGAACGCGAGGGATTCGTGACCCGAGGTTAGTAAATCAGGAGACAAGCACATACGAAGAACGATAACGAACTCTGATCTACCCGGTAATATCTGTTGAGTAGACAAAAGCCATCCCTATGCTCTGAAATGGAAGATCCATCAGAGGAGAGCTGCTCGTGTGTTGAAGGAGGTGAGTAGGGTCTATCCAATACGCACGCCCCGCACACTTAGGTAAACCACGCAGCTATTAGACTGATGTTTGAGGTACTAGCATCTCACCATGAATCTACGACCAGATGAGCCACCTAAGAACAGGGTACTACCATCCAGCACCGATGACACAACTGATGGGGGAACGGGAGAGGAAGTTCTAATAAAGGGTCAAAATTATTTATATTTCGTAAAGAGTTATTCATTTATTCTTTTAATAATCATTTGCAAGCGATGCTGGATCTCAGCCTACAGGAGATGAGGTGGACTGCACACATACTCTTCGAGAGCCTGGGGCTCATGGACTACTAGGTATGGTGGAGACCGGAGCAAGTAGCGAGTACTACCATTCGCACGTTACTCAGTTGAGAGCCAGATCATTAATGCTCGCTGCTGGCTCCGGAGCTCCTTATATACCCGAGTTGCTCCCTCTCTCCTGTGTTACATGCTCGTACGCCATCTACCCGCGCGTGGGTAGACTATTTACATTTTGCTACTAGCGCCACTCGGTCGGTAACTTGCCTACGCCAGGCAAGTTATCTGTTGCTGTCCTCTTATCCCCGGGCTGGGCCTGCCGTCACAGTATTAAAAAAAAAACTATAATATTCTTTGTAACGTAACTTGGAGAACAATATTATATAATTTTCAGAACTATTTGCCCTCATGATAGAACCTCCTCAACTTAAAAACAGAGTTAAATGTCGTTTGTATTAAATTTTTGTCAACATGTTCATATTATTTACTTGAACTCATTATTTGTTACAAATTAAATTTTTAGAAGTTACCTTGAATGATATATAGCCCGTGTATCAAAATGAAATAAAAATTGTAACCAAGTAAACATAATTTGACTATTAAAAAGTAAAATGATGTATATACAATTATTACCTGATCGCAGTCTTCTACTTCTGTATTTGATTGATTTTGATTGATTATATCATTTATTGATTCAGATCTAATAGATGAAAATTGCCGGGTTTTCTATGAGAAAAAAATACATACTGTTTATTGATAACTTACCATAATTTGATTAATAACAAAAATATTTTTCAATAATAATATACTAACCTCTACGTGATTGCGAGACGGCGATATTACATTTCTGTATCTGTATGCTGTCCTTTTTGAAATGTCTTCATCGCCAAATTCTCGGTAGCGTTTATATCTATCTTCGTATATATGTTTCTTGTATCTGTTCCTGTCCCTCATATATATATATATATATATATATATATATATATATATATATAGATATATATAGATATACAAACCCATGTTGAAGTTGTTTCTGTTCCCAGCTTATTTTTGCGTGTAACGAGCCTAATACACAATGTGTATTATACATACAAGTTGGGTTGTAACCAAAGCAAGGAAAACATTATAACAATCTAAAGATATAACAAAAAATATAAAGTGTAGAAAGTTAAAATTTCCTATCGATGCGATTTTCTTTAGTGCGACGTGTATATTCGCGTCGTACTAAAATAATAACTATTATATTCAGGTTCTTTTAGTTTTGAGTTTCATATGTAAAAATGTAAAAATTAAAATTAATTATTATACTTACAATAAGTATAAATACAAATATAAATCGTGAAAAAGTGTTGAGTAATGAGCAGTGTTTTATGTATATAAACATATAGAAAACTTTATCAATATTTTGCAAGTTTGCTATGTTCTGATGATTTGCTTCGCTATTATTGCAAACCAGTTTCAGTGATATACTATAAAAAGAGCGATGATCAATCTATTAAACCTAATAAGAAAGAAGAAAAAAGTCGTAGCACATATTTTTAATACGTATCACCATGTAAATTAGATGTTTTTAGTACGTACTCAAGATGCGTACAAAAAATATGTATTTATTTTCAACAGGGTAAACTTTTATAATAAATAAGCTCAATTAATATTGTTATTTACAACTGATAAGTTATAACCTTCTCGTTGGCACAGCTGACACGAACCGCTCGCCTGTGCCCACCGCGGCAGGCTGCTCGTCGGACGAACACTTTTACTGCGATGCGGACAGTTTCGCACCGATTGGCAGAAGGCAGAAGTCGTCTTCTTCTTGCTCTTTTTACGTTTTCCCAACGAGGCCGTCTTCTCCGCCTTTGATTTCTCCTCTTCAACTTTCGTCAATGATGATACGTACGGCTTAACCGCGGTGCTGCATGCAGCGATGGGCACATGCCAATCTCCCGCGACGCCGGCCTGCACGACGCATTGCAACACGCCGGACCCTTATTGCCACCGAAAGGTGAAACAGGGTTCTCGGTACTTGCGGCTCAGCTAGAAGCGGTGTTGCCGCTCTCGATTTTTATGGCAAAATCCCAAGCGACTGCAGCGCACATCTGCGACGCAAGATTAATGTACCAGCATTTACTTGGTACAATACATAAATAGTACACGACGCCATATTAAACGACATGAACAGCCATCATTTCTATTCCCGTATGACCGGAAAAATATTCGAAAAAGTCCTGCGTACAGATCCCTATTTGCTTAGATAGTTTCTAACATTTATGAGCACTAAATATGCATTTTTTATTTCTTGTAACTTTTTACGTTTTTTATGTTTATGTTTTTATTAATTTTAGACAAAGCAAGAATTCAAGTGTCATCGTATTTACCTTATCCAACGCATGATCAAGGTATGCCAATCCCATATGGAGTACAGACTTCAGCACCATATCCGAATTACATGCCGCCTCCATTACCAACAACTTTTAACCCGTATGCAACAATGGCTTTTCCGACCCAAGGTAATTTTTTTTGTAATCTTTGATTTTAGATTTCAGGAAATCCCATACCTAACATTTATCGACTGAGTCCATTGAACAAATGTACGATAGAAAATTACTTGAAACTAAATGTATATGAATTATGCAAAACCAAGATATAGTTGCCCTTCGTCTTGGTACCATCTGGTACTAAGAAAAGTTTCAAGTTAATATATGTACTAGCGTGATTTACCTCACTCCTAACGTCCTACTTAAATTAATTAAATTGGTAATTAATTTGAATTTTGTCTTTATTATTATCATTAAATAGCAAAATCTTTTTTTCAATAACCTAAAATACCCATCTTTTCTGGCACATTCTTAGCAATTTATGCAAGCAACACAACACTAAAATAGATTTGCATTATCAAGCAATCTAAACTAATGGACTTGCAATTATTGTATGCAGTCACAAACAATTTAGTCTGATAAAATAAAAAACATACAAACGCGAAATGGCAGACGCACACAAAAGGTTATTCTCAAGCACACTGAGACAGAGTGGTGCCGTCACTTGTAGTGTCTCCGCGAAAGCTCTGAAAACACAACTAAATAAAAGCCTTAACGCAGTTCTTAGGACGGATGACGCGATTCAATCTATGATCGATGAACCTTCTTTAAATGCCAAATAGGTCCAAAAAGTTTATGACGTTATGCGATACCTCTTGAAAAAATCAGACGAAACGTCGGAAACAGTCAATGATTTAAACAAAAAAAAAAAAATGAAAGTTGAAAAAACTGCTACCAGCGCATCCTCTCCGCGGGGCGTGGGCTCGGCTTCTAAAGCAAATCTAAAGTATGAATGGGTGCGTCAGGAGTCATGAGTTTAAAGATTTAAAGCTGCACTTGTGGTTCAATTCTTAGATTGGACCAAATTCGATTCGGACAGAGCTTCAGCGTTGCGATAAATTTCTAAGAGAGACTGCTCCTTCGGAGCTTGTGCCCAGGGCCTTTTATACCAGATAGCACCTTTACCGTCATTTATTCTGTGTGTATGTATTAGTAGTTGCGGAAAGGTAGTGCGGCCAATCAGAACCTTAAATGCTGCATATTTTCTTATATAGTGTTCACTTATTTTTCTCTATCTTCGACTCTTGCTTGCTCTAGGCACCCTTGCAGTCACCCTTGATGAGTGTGTAATAGCTAAAAGAGGACCGCTCGACCAATAAGAAGGCTTAAACACTGCATTTCTCCTTCTTTAGAGTTTACTTGCTTCTCTCTTACTCCCCTATGCAGAGTGTCTTCTCTCTTCTATTCTTTTGGCTACTGTCGTTGACTTCTAATATCTCTCTCTCTCTCTCTCTCTCTCTCTCTCTCTCTCTCTCTCTCTCTTTTCTCCTTCTTCGCTGACTGTCACCTTCTTCTGATTCTGTGTGTATATGTATGTGTATGTAATAGCGTCCGAATTTGATTTTTCTCAAATTAAACTTAAGTTTTCCATTCCCGCGATTTATAATCTTCAATAATTTTATACATATATTTCTATTCTGATTTCTGTAGCGATTTTGTATATATTTTTGATCACGTTGTTGTTTCTTGTTTCTGTCTTATTTAATTAATAATTAAATATACTTAGAGATTCTTATCGTCGTATTTCTAACTCTAGTTTTTTTATCGATTTCTATTTAAAGTTTATTTATATTATCTTTTGCTGACTAATTTTATGATAATTAATTTTATTAATTTCTTAGTTGTGAAAGTATTACAATGCGAAAGAAGTAAGCATTTCACAGCTGTGACGCTTTGGACTCTGCGATTACCGGTGCTTTATCAAACATTTATACATATACTAACACAAACACACACACGCGCACGCACATACATACACACACTATGCAGCAGACATTCTCAAGAAAGTCAGAAAGGACGATTGAAAGAAGACATTTTTACGGCTGTTTTTTCACCTGGCCGTAAGAAGGATGAGTTTAGTCGGTGTGAATCTGACATACGGCTGACATTGGGGATGGGGCTGTCTCGACGACCCCACAAACAAGGTCATGCTATGGTCTTTCTAAGATTTTCCCTAATACCTATTTCTCCGAAAAAGAAACAAAAAGACACATACACACAGAGGTCGATGCTACTCAAAGTAGACGACCAGACGGCGGGACAATGCAGAATAAAGAAGACGAGTTTGATCCTGAACCCCTAATCACTTTGGTGGATGGGGGATGTATAGAAATATCGAACTTTAAATGAAAATCCAAAAAGGCTAGTTAACGGGCCCTACAAAGGATTGGTCAACGATAGCACCTGTGGGAATCAGGTGTCGGAGGGCCACTTGTGCAGAGCTTGCTCTGTCTACGCTACGTAAAAAACACACACACTTACATATATTAAAACGCTCTGACTTAATTTAGTCAGGATTGAAAAATTATTTGTGGTCCGGCATGTAGTGGTATTGAATTAAATTATATTCATACTAGCAAGGAACGCTCACTTTGCTCGCGATTTACAAATTACTTGTGATAATATTCAATGATTTAACGTGTCATTATTGAATATACTATTAAATATTAGATGTACACTCGATAGTAGTCAATTCTTGTGAAACGTTTTTGAAATGCTCCTGTAATGCTCTACACACGATCCATCATGTAATTAAAATAAAGATAAAAACAAATCAAAAAGCATTTGTCTCCCTACTCTTGTCTATCGCTACAGCTGACAGCGCAACTTCAGCAGCGCCACGAGCCAGCGAGCGGCGGTAGCAGCAACACCGAAAGAAAAGGGAGAGCGCGCAAGACACCATGTATATATGTATATAGAAGCGGCAGCGCAGCGGCGCAAGAGAAGGAGAAGCGGCGACGGCAGTGCACAGTGGGCCAGAAAATAAAAAAAGTGATCACGGGCTGTCTTCACTCGAAGAAATGCTTGAACAAAAATTCAAGGGTAGGAAAATCTTTGTCAGAATGCCTAGTTTCCGAATCCGTTTCCCCCGAAACCCGCGGACGTCTATATTTTTTGTCCCACCTCAAAACCTGACCTAATTTTTAGAATGTCCTTTTTCAATTTTACCGATAATACGTTAGATCGTTGTATTTTACATTTTTAACCATAATAAATGAGATGTGGGCACAGTATTTACTAGCGTGCACTTATATACTGTATATAACAAAAATATATATATATGTAGATATAGGTCGTTCATGGTCAAATCAAAGATCAAAAATTTGTTGCTTCTTCAACCTACGGTAAATATGTTCCAGAAACAGTTTCGAGTGCACCAGAATTTTTTCAGATTTTTAAATTACTTTTTACCAAAATGGTAGGGAGCCAAAGATGCCAATTTTGGCAATAATTGGGTTTTCAGCACTAATTAATTAATTCATAGCTCTTCAGGGAAGTATCACTATAAACATAAATATACTTTTTTTGTAAAATTTTCTGAATTTTTCATGTATACAACGTAAGGGTGTAAAGATGTGCATGTGTAATAAATAAATAAATAAATGCATACACACACACACGTGTATCTATGCACCCATATATATACATATTTATATACATTTTTATACATATACATACATACATATATACATATATCAACTTGATAATTATAATAACAAAAAAAAAACATGATGATAATGTTTGTAACTGTATTTTTAATAATAATCGTTTATAACTATAATTATCAAATTGATTTGATATTTTCACTAATTGTAAGTATTTATTTTTCTTAGAGTATAATTCCTAGTTTTTATTTTTTAGGCACAGTAGATGTCAAAAGTACAAAATTTTTTTTTGTAAATTAGTCCTCGTAGTTTAATTTAGTCTGATGAAAACTCATTTCAAATTTATTCTGATTAAAAAAAAATCATTGTGCGCATTACATCATTTTGATCATTTTTCCACACACGCTTGGAATGAACGATTTTCTATGCTATTTTCTGGCGTAAAAAGAGGTTCATTTCATGCCTGAGTTGTGAAAATAATTTTTCAACCCTGACTAAACTAAGTCGGAGCGTTTTAATATATGTGAGTGTGTGTTTTTTTATGTGGCGTAGGCAGAGAAAGCTCTGCACAAGTGGCCCTCCAACACCGGATCCCCACAGGCACTATAGTTGAACAATACTTTCGTGAGGCCCGTTATCTAGCCTTTTTTGGCTTCTTCTTTGAAATTCGATATTTCCATACATCCCCCATTCACCAAGGTGCTGTAATGGATTCCATTACGCGCCTACGACGCCAATTAAAGTAGAGACACACAAATATTTTTACATACAAAACAGATACACATATACATATACACACTCGTGAACACCGCCATCGCAGTAGCCACAAGAAGCTTATTAGAATTTTAAGTTATATTAGAAAGAAAAACGTGAGAATATCTCATATCAGGCACTCCTAATATGTAAAAAGAAAAAAAAGAAGCAGTATATAAAGACCAGGAGCAAAGGGGTGATCAGTCAGTTTCCCGACAGAACGTAAACAGCCAATTACTCTGAGCGTCAGTTTTCCCGAAGTTGTCATACAAATTGAATCGCTGCAAGTCGCCAGATCAGATCTTCAGTCTACATCTAATTACTAGTCGATATCGAATCGCTGCCAGTCGCCAGCCAAATCGGTTTAACTTACATATAATCATCGAAGTAAATAAGTTGAAAGTGCGAATCCATAAAGAGACCAATGGACTTAGTAAAAACTAACAGTTCGCATAATAAAAAAAACTCAGTGGTGAAAAAGTTACACAAGTCCCACGTTCATCGAAACGCACCGTCCTCTTGTCACTGGAAGAGAGCCGACGCATCGAGGCGCCCATCTGTTTTCACCGGCTGCAAGGATGAACGAGCCAAAGGACCGACACGCACACCAGCCTGACCGCACTGAACCACCAACGCAAAGCTACCGAGCGCCAGGGACCTACAGCTGCAACCTCCTGCTGGCGCGCACACACACACACACACACATCTAAAACGGTACTTTTCTCTTTTTTTTAATTCGAGTGAATAAAAAGTAGTAGTCGCTTTAAATTCTAACCCCGTGTAAGTGATTTCGTTATCCGGCTCCATTTTCCGGAATGTAGTGACTGCGTCTGCGGTAGCCAAGAGGGATTTCCTGTATAATTAAAATCAATAATAATCACCGAAGATAGGAACTCTTTACACCGTAAGTATATTGGTGGGTTGCGCTCATTCTGACGTAATAGTGATTAGGGGTTCAGGATCAAACTCGTCCTCTTTATTCTGCATCATCCTGCCGTCTGCTTCCTGCAGCATTGCCTGCTCGTCTACTTCGAGCAGCATCGACCTGTGTGTGTGTGCGCGCGCGCGTATGTGTGTGTGTGTGCGCGCGCGTATGTGTGCGTGTGTGTTAGTATATGTATAAATGTTTGATAAAGCACCGATAATTGCGGAGCCTGACGCGTCACATCTGTGAAATGCTCACCTTTTTCGCATTTCAATATTTTTACAACCAAGGTTTGGTGGGATGATCATAGGTAATTGACGAGAATATTGAAATAATAAAAATTGAAATTAGCTTTCGGTATGCAGTCGCGCGGCCAGCGGGAATATATATATATATATATATATATATATATATATATATCAAGTGTCGCGGTAGCGGTAGCAAGGGTAGCCGATAACGATGTCTAGGTGGAGCTCACCCTGTTTTTTTTTGTGTCTAGATGTAAAAATCATTCGAGGGCGGCGTATTTTCATTTTCATTTTGTTGATGCCCATTTCATTTTGGTTTCTGGTGAACAAACAAAAATTTTCTTTTTATGTATTAGAACGTGATACAAACACCATAAGTACAATTAAAAGGGCATGGCAAGTTACGTAGTAAGTATCTTGAGAGTTGTTCCTAATGAATCATCATATAACTTAACTTAGAGTTAAGTAAACCCTTGATATAACAAAACAATTTTTTTGCTTTATCATGATTAAATATAATAAACTTAACTTTGGTTGATTGATCTCTGTTCTTTTTTATCAGTTATTTCGTTGGGGAATATATCAAACTCGCCTAACCTTTTACTTTTTAAAAGTTAATTTAATTTTTTTTATAGATTACATATTCACAAATTATTAACAGATATTAAAATACAAATATAATACATTATTCTAAGTATATAATTTATTGTAATGTTTGTTTGGAGCATCTATATGATTATAAAATACGGTTTATTTTAAGAAATTAATATTTTTTGATATTAATTCATCTTTTCCTACTGAATAAAACTCATGTGAGTGCTCTTTACATAATGAAAATGATTACTTACAGATTTTCGTAATTTTATTTTCACAAACACAGAGCTTTAAAAAAAAATCACATCTGCAGAAATAATTATTCGCAGCATTTTTTTTATCTGGACAAAATCTGCAGATTCCATCTTGTGATATGCACAAATACATACAGCATTTGTCATTTCATGTTCACAAACAAATAACTTTAAAAAGAAAAGCATATCTACACAAATGATTATTTTCAGCATCCCTTCCATCTGGACCAAAATTTCAGATTACATCTTGTGATATGCATGAATACACGCAGCATTCGTCATTTTATATTCACACATAGCTTTAAAAAAAAGTGCATATCCGCACAAATGATTATTTTCAGCATCCCTTTCATCTCGACCCTGGGGGTCGCAGCGAAATCTTCGGTTTTGACTACTGTGCGTGTGCTGTGGACGCAAATGGTCGATGTACTAACCTTAGCTAAAAACATTTATCCACGTGTGCGTGCACACGGAAAAAGAATGACTTTGTGTTCGTTTCGTCATTACTCGAGCTAGCCTTAACTAAATGACTTGAAAAAAATTGTATAATAACCGTGAATATACGTAGTTTCATATTATGTGATCACAATTAGCTCAAGCGGTTGTTTAAACGAATGAAAAATACAAAATCAGAAGTAAACTTTTAATATGTTAGATTTTTCCGTTCAATAAACAAAAGCCTGTTACAAATTTTCGAAATTGTTAAATAATTGTCCATCACATTGAACGACATATAGTGATAAAGGTATCTGGAAGTTTGAAGCCTCTAAAAGATCAAAAGTTATAAACATTTGAAGTTGCGAATCGAGTGCACGCGAGCGCGAGGTTAGGTTGCTTCACTCGCATGCAGTAGGCGCTTAGTACAGCCATTGTGGCACTCTATTTTTTCCAACTGTATTTACGTTTTGGTCTTTTCCTCATTGAAACAGACGGTAAACTGAATTTGTAAGGGTACTAATCGATTCAGCATCCCATTCTCTTGCTAAAAGTATGTTTTTTTTACTGACCCATTATTTTAAGCATATAAAAAACGATCTTAATCTCGAATTTTGCTGTCATCCCATAAGAGGAGAGCGTTTCCAATGTTAATGTTTTTGTTAATATCTCGGTAACGGATCGATCAATCGATCTGAAATTTTCACAGGTCGTGTGTGATGCATAAAGGAAAAGATATATACTCATTTGGAGATTCTCATTACTTTGCTATATCTCCGGACCCTCCTTAAGATCACCTCTGATAATGTATGTAAAATATACATATATATCTATGTGTCGCATTTGATTTATAAAATAATTTAGATTAGAAATACGAGTAAACATATTGGCCATATTTTTCTGAGAAGTTTATTATTTGCAGCATCCGGCATATCTGGACCAATCTTACTATGTTTTATATTATATGTATACATATACATTATTACCGTAGTAGAAAAGCACCTATTTAAAATGGTCGTAAAGGCTAATACTGGCTAAGTAAAAAAGTTTGACATTTTAAATTTCCTAAAAGTAGCCATATCTTCGGCATTTTTAATTATATTTCATGACAATATCAATAAATCAATTAATTTTTCGGATACAAGATACAAAATTATTAATATTCAGGCGTAAACTGAATAATTTGAATAATTTAAACATATGGTGAAGCTCGACGTGTGTGAACAACGTATGTGTGGCTCAGTCGGCTAAGAATTTTTTCTGATGCAAAAAATTATTCTATACTTTCCTTCAAACTTAACACTTGAATCCAAGCCTGCTAGCTACCATTTCCTAATTCTAACCTCAAACCGTGATAAGCCACGTGTAACCCAGCTATTTTACTTGACCAACTATAATGGGCAATTTGTACTTAAAAATAAGGTAAGCAGTTTGAATCCACGAACTGCCTGTTAAGTTGGAGGAAAAGCGTTACATTCTGCCTAAGAAATGGCAAAGAAAACTGCCCAGTTCTTAAATTCCATGCCAAGAAGCGGCCATTAAGCGGGTTACCGATTCTACCAGGGTAGTATTTAATTACTAAACATAATGACATATATATATATATATATATATATATATATATATATATATAATTTTATATCTTTTATATAAGATACTAATAAGCCAAAAAATATCGCGAACAGTAACGATAAGCATTTTTTTCTGTATCCTGAAAAATCCGAACATCAATATAGAAATAAATAGTGTCACGGACGCCCCAGCTCCGTCTGCTTCTCAAACTCGCCTTCGTGGCGCTGTCGCGCCACTTGATAAGTACAACCTGCGCAGCCTTTCAAACGTTTAGTCTGCTTCTGATACTGAAATATTTCAAGTAAAATACAATATTAGAAAATTCCAGAAAATTTGATTGTTCAAAATATCTATGATTTACCGATCTCATAGCTTCCAAAGGTAAGAGCAGACTGAGCACTAAACCAATTTTCACGGTATTTATCAAGTGGTAACGCTACGAAGGCGAGTTTGAGAAGCATTCGAACCTGTGGCGCCGCAACACTATTTACTTCTATATTGGCTCGTCGAATTTGCTAGTATAAAATAGAAATATTTACATTATTGTATCTACATTTTTTTGCCGTATAATCATATTTTGTATCCTAAACTACGATTTCTAATCAATATATTGGCAAGAAAGTAGTTATTTTATAATAAATGAGTATGTCAGTGAACAATAATGCTCAAATCATCTTGGGATTCTTCAGCCAAAAAAATGTTCAGACCATCAAGTTAGCCACACACGGCTAAATGTTTATAGGACGAACACAAAGTTTATATTAACAGATTATTACCAAATATTTTAAATGTAAACATTACTTTTGAAAAAGTAAGATCACAAAATAATATGTACTAGCAGAGTCACGTTATCCTAACGTCGCTCGGTTAATTAGGTATATATATTTATAGCTCTGGAGAAAATTAAAAGGTAATAAGATTATAATAATAACTACAGAAAATTAAAAGGTTATGCTGTTAAAAATTTCAATGAATTTTCAATAACAAAATTGGATGCTATGTTCGATTTCGATTTTGATGAATCAGCAATTATGGAAACTGATTTAGGTAGCATAAGTGAAATATGTAAATTCTGTAATGCTAAACATTTTAAATTTGAAATATTATGTGATAAAAAGTTTTCTAATAGTTGTAATATACGAAACGTTGTATTTATCTGACAATATCACTTATCCTTAACGTTTAAAAGAATTAGTTTCTGAAAATACTGACGAAAGTAAACACTTTTTAAATAATATTAGACAATATAATAATACATTTGCCATCGCAAGTTTTGGAGCTAAGGTTATTAGTAAGTGGTCAAATTTTCCACAATATTTATACCTTGTCTAATGTCTAATGAAACGGAGGTGACTACGGCGGCCCCTGCTCGGGGACGTGCCGGTCTAGCACCCAGACTGCGTCCATTGTGCTGAGCCTCCTGGCCTATCTAAATATGTTCTATCCCTGATCCCGTTTATAATCGCCTGTCGATTGCTTGCGCTACAGTGTAGATGGAGCTCAGACTATGTTTTCTGAGGTCCTCCGGTCCCAGGAGAGGGGTCCCCCATACTCTTTGTCTGGTACCCACGAAAGCAGGGCATCTGCAGATGAGATGCAGCGTTGTCTCCTCCCTCGAGCCGCACCACCTGCATCCGCCCTTCTCGCGAAGCCCCATTTTGTGGAGATGGTATCCCACCCTCCAGTGTCCCGTCAGCCAGCCCACTATTGACCTGACCCTTCTCCTTGTGGAATTTCGTATACCCGTAATCCATTCCTGAGGTGGGTCCCTCCCGATTAGACTTTTGGTCTGTCTTAGGCCCGATATGTTATCCCATTTTTCCTTTAACCTTTCGCTTAGCCAAGTCCTAACTGCCATACTTCGCTGGCAGGGATTGCCACTGAGCAGGCTTCGGCCCTCGTCCGCCGAGAGCCTCTGCCTGCCAGTCTATCCGCTTTCTCGTTCCCGATGATGCCCGAGTGTCCCGGCACCCATAGCAGCCTTACCTCGTTTCTTCCCGACAGCGCCTCCAAATCCTGTCTGCACCTCATTATTTCTTTGGAGTTCACTCTGATGCCGTCCAAGGCGAGCAGTGCGGTTCTGCTGTCCGAGCATATAGTTACCTTCCGTTGCTCTGTTCCTTTGGCCAGCATCCATTTCGTGCACTCCGATATTGCCCTCATCACTGCCTGAAAAACGGTCGCGTAGGTGCTCAGGGAGCACACCAGTTCCAGCGAACTACCTCTCCTCCATGCCCCCGCCCCTACGCCCCCTTCACTCTTTGATCCATCCGTGAACCACACCTCTCCCTCCTCTATTAAGGCATGTGTTCCACTGTCCCATTCTGACCTATCCGGGATGATGACCTTGTAGGTTTTAGAAAAAAAAAGTAATCCTCTCGACCATTCTGTCACAACCCGCATCCTTAAGCGCCGGCAGTACTTCTGCTGCCATCTTCCTAACCAAAAAGTTCCATGCACTGATTTTGATTACCTTGTTTAATGGTGGGAGTTCCAGGAGGATCTCCAGGGCCGCCGTAGACGTTGTCCTCATCGCTCCTGTGATGCCCACCATGCTTAGCCTCTGTACCTTATCTAGCGCCGACACGTGAACCTTTAGCTCGCACTTGTGTCCCCATACTAAGGCTCCATATAGCAACCTGGGTTTTATGATGGCTTCGTATATCCATCTCACCTTCTCTGGCCCCAGGACCCATGATCTGCCAATGGCTCTCCTGCACACCCAGAACGTGTTTATGGCCTTTGCACATGCTAGTCTTATGTGCTTTCCCCAGTTTAATTTTGGGTCCAGCGTGAGTCCCAGGTACTTGGCCTCCTTGGCTAGTCCTAACGGGACTCCGTCCAGCCGCAGTCCTTCTATGGGTTTTACCTTGTATCTGGTCGTGAACAGCATGATGTTTACCTTCTTGGGATTCACCCCCAACTTCACTGCCCTACACCATTTTTCCACGAGGCCGAGTGTGTACTGCATCACCCCAGCTATCACTTCCACGTCGTCCCCCCTAATCATCATGACGACGTCATCCGCGTACGCCTGTGCATACACACCTGCCTCATTTAGAATCCTGATCAGTTCGTCCACCACTAAGCACCACAGCGTCGGGGACAGCATGCCCCCCTGTGGGCATCCTTTATTTACGGTCCCGACACAAGAGCATGCTCCCCACGCTGCCTCGATTTTCCTGCTGCTCAACATGTTACCAATCCACTTGCAGATGGTCCCTGGTGCTGCATGCTTCCTCAAGCCTTTCTCTATGGCATCCCCAGTTGTGTGGTTAATAGCTCTGTCCATGTCCAGGAAAGCCGCCAATACAAGCCCCTTATTTACCATGCCTTTGTCTATGAAGCCCACCGCTTCCGCCAGCGCGGTGTCCACCGACTTGCCTGTCTGGTAGGCGTGCTGCCCGCTGTGCAGCGGTACTTCCATTAGGCACTCCTCCTTCAATCGCCTATCGATCAGCCTTTCCATCGTCCTCAACAGGAACGAGGTTAGGCTGATAGGCCGATAATCCTTGGGTTCCATGTGCATTCCCCTCCCTGGTTTCGGCAGGAAGATCACCTTTGCCCGTCTCCACTCCTCCGGGATGTAGCCCATTGCCAGGCATGCCCTGAAGAGCTTTTCCAGGGCCGGTGCTAGTATCTCGCAGCCCTGCTGAAGCAGAGCAGGAAAAATTCCGTCCTGCCCCGCCGCTTTGTATGGCTCGAAAGTGTTTATTCCCCATACGACCCTTTTTCTGCCCGTGGCTCGCCTTGCCTCGCACCAGTCGGCGCCCCAGTCTTAGTACTGCTTGATATCCAGGTCCTCCTCCTACCTAATGTCAGGGAAGTGGAACCTTAGGAGCCCTTCCAGGGCCTCGTGTTCCCCTTCCGCCCATCTCGACCCCAGCTTGATCGTGTCCGCCAGTGGACCCTTTGGATTTTGGAGGATTCTGCACAGCCTGGCCGTGTCCGAAAGGTCCTCCAGGCTGCTGCACTTCCCTCTCCATCCTTCGGTCTTGGCCTTCTCGATCTCCTTTTTATATTCTGCTTGTGCAATCCTAGAAAGCCTATTTGTCTCCGCGCTTTTGTTCCGCCTAGACCTGTTCCAGATCCTCCTTACCTTCCTCCGTAGCTTCTCCAGTCTTGCATTCCACCAGGGGGCTCCCCCTATCGTCGGTTTCCTTCTTAGCTCGCAATTGTTTTGATACGAGCTAATGATAATCTCCCTTAGAATCTCGCAGCAGTGGTCTATGTCCTCCTTCGTCCCGTAGGAGGTTGAAAAACCTCGGATCTTTGCCTTGAGTTCCTCCTTGTACCCCGTCCTGTTCGTTTTCCTTGGGTTCCTTTTAAATTTGCTTATCGTGCTCCCTCCTTCAATCCGGAACACAATGTGATTGTGATCCGACATTGACACTTCGTCCGAGACCCTCCACCCTTTGACTTCTTCCCAAAGCGCTCTAGACGCTAGGGTGATGTCAATGACCTCTTCCCTTATGGAGTTTGGGAACATGGGTTTATTACCCCAGTTCACCACGTCCATGTTCGTGGAGACCAGAAACTCCAATAGCCTCTCCCCTCTTGGGTTCGTGTCCGAGCTGCCCCAGACCAGGTGATGCACGTTTGCGTCGTATCCCATAATCAGTTCCGCTCCCTTGGCTTCGCTCTCTCTTATCAGTGCCACCACGTCTTCCGGTGGGCAGTATATGTTGTCGTACGGGAAGTACGCCGCTGCCACCAGAAACTCCTTTATAGAGCCGTCTTCTCCTTTGTACCTTATACCTAGTTTTCTTTTGCTTTTGACTTTGTTTCGGGGTGTACTGCTGGCTGTAGGGCTGTCACTTTTTATCGTAGGTATCACAGATAAGGTTCTTCTTACTGGTGGAGGTATAATATCAGTTACACTGTCGACGTCTGATTCATGTCCTTTATTTTCTTGACCTGATGCTTCTTGTAGTTTCTCTCGTGCTCGTTTTATTAGTTTCTGGACACCTTTTCTCCATACATTGTCTACGTCACTTTCGTTTTCGAACCTTGGGTCCGACATGTAGATGGTTTTACGCACGTCTTCTGGCATATTGTCATCATCTGAGAAATGCGAAGGTAGTTCTAGTTGTATCTCTGTTTCAGTCCCTGATTCGCTGATATCCGTTCCTTTATCCATTCTCATACTCTCTTCAAATGTTCTACTAGCCTCTTCCACTTCCTGTTTTGTCAGAGTTGTTTTTATGGACAGGTTTTCTATTAAGTCTTCATCAGTGTTTTCTTCACTTTGAGATCCTGCACTTAACTGGATGGCAATATTACTTATAGTTTTGTCTTGATTGTCCTCTGAAGAGAATACCTCATTTTCTGGTATTTCGTGCTTTTCGTCCTCTGTTGTTTCTGAGTCTTCCACTCGTAACCCACTGTATCTAGGGTCTGGCAATGGTGGTTTATCTAAGTCGCTGTCTTCGTTGACTGTGGACGATAGCCATGATTTTCTAGACGGGTTTACTGTCATAGAAGTGTCTGAATCTATGTTGGACGAACTTTCTGGCAACCTCTGGCTTTGACAGAGGTCATTTCTGTTGTCGATTCTTCAGCCCTGGTTGATGCTTTTGCTTGTACGGGTTTCTTTGGATCGATTGCTCTGAATGTTTTGGTTGCTTTTCCTTGTTTAATGCACTGCCCTACTGGATCTGTATGCGTTTCGCTCTCGTTCTCTGTGTTATCACACTATGATCTAGTTTAGGTGGTTCTTTATTTGTTTTAGCCCCTATGGGTCTACCTCTGGGTCGGCATGCAGTGGTCTTTTCGGATGCTGATTGAGCTCTGCTGCAAAAGCCGGTGTTCTGCATGGGCCCCTTGTCTTTAGTTTTATTTTGATCTTCTTTTGTTTTCTCATCAATTACCGTTATTTTGATTCTTGGCAAATTTTCGTTAATTTCCTTTTCAGTTATTTCTGGGGGATTTCTTGACAAAGCATCAGCATTCTTATTTAATTTTCCAGGTTTGTATTTAAATGTGTATTCATAACCTGTGAACCTGAACATCCACCTCATGAGTCTTTGTCCAGGGTCTTTCTGCTATGCATCCAATTTAAAGGGTCATGGTCGGACACCAGTGTGAATTTACGGCACAATAAATATGGTCTAAACTGATGTAGAGCATATAGTACCGCTAAGCATTCCTTTTCAGTGGTGGAATAATTTCTTTCAGCTTTGTTTAGTGCCCTCGATAAATATTGGACTGGGTGATCAAATCCGTCCTTTTCTTGGCTAAAGACTGCTCCGATTGCGTAGTCTGATGCATCAGTGGTCAAAGTGAATTCTTTATTGAAGTCAGGAAATTGTAATATGGGTTCTTTGTAATTTCTAATTGTAATGAGGCACTGCTTTAATTTTTCAAAACTTACTTCGCACTTTTCGGTCCACTCAAATTTCACATTCTTTTTCAATAAGTCATTTAATGGTTTTGCAATTTTAGCAAAATCTTTAATGTACTTTCTATAATAGCCAAACATTCCAAGTACTTCTCTTATATTCTTTGCGTTTATGGGTGTGGCTAATTTAGCTATTGCCTCAATTTTCTCTGAAGTTGGTTCCACGCCTCTTGCACTGATTATGTGTCCTAGAAAACCCATTTCTTTTCTGAAAAATTCAATTTTATCTGGTTGTAAAACTAATTTCGCCTCCCTCAGTCTTTGCATCAAATTTCTAATTCTGCTTTCATGCTCTTGTAAATCTTTGCTGTAAACAATGATGTCATCTAAATACACAAGCATTTCAATGTTTTGAAGTCCTCTAAGTACTTTTTCCATTAGTCTTTGGAAAGTCGCTGTGGTATTTTTCAAACCTTCTGGCATTCTGGTATACTCATAATATCCATTGATCGTTGTGAAAGCTGTTTTATAACAGTCTTCGGGTGCCATTGGTATTTGTTGAAAGCCGCTTGCTAAGTCGAAAATGGAGAAATACGTTGCACCTCCTAATTGGTCCATGATGTCTGCGATATTTGGTAATGGATATGCGTCTTTGATTGTTTTCTTGTTCAATTCTCTAAAATCAATTACCATACACCATCTTGGGCTTCCATGGCTGTCGGGTTTCTTTGGCACAATCCATATCGGTGAATTGCAAGGTGAATTGGACTCTCTTATGATTTTGTCTCTTAGTTTCTTGGCTACACTGTCTCTTACAACTTGCTTATGTTGTGGCGGGTGTCTATATTGCTTTGTGTTTATAGGTACATCGTCTTCTAAATGGATGCGGTGTTGAATCATATCAGTACACGGTAGTCTGTCACCTGGTAGTAAGAATCTATCTAAATAGTCTTCGATTATTCGGTCCACTTTATCTAGTTCTTCTCGATTGAGATAACTTCTCCTTATGGCTTCTTTCACCTTTTCTAGTCGTTTAATTCTATCTATTATTGCATCTCCATCAAACTCACTGTCAGTTTCTTGCAGGAAATCGGGTCCTGTATCGAAAGGTATTAGTTCTTTTGGATCCACTTCTATCGTCACGTCTTGTTCGCTGGTGTTAATGGCCATTATCTTACAGGTATTGTTCACGTTTGTCACTACTCCTTCACCCACGAAGAGATTTTCATTCCCCACGTCAATTCTTGGTACGTATCCTTCTTCCAGGTTGCTTTTGATTACCTGGGGTCGTGACGAGCCTCTTGGTAGTTTAAATTACCTCTTTGGGCTTGATCATTGTGTTGCTGGTGATTATTGCGCCATTTAGTGTCATTTCTTCTGTCGGTATACGGTGGTGCATCATAGTACCTTCCAGTCTCGTGGTCGAATATTTGTTGGTTTCCCCTATTCCCATTGCTGTTCCAAGCCTGCCAATTATTGTGTTGTTGCTGCACATTACAGTAGTTACGATGATAACCTCCTCTTCCACATTGATTGCCATAGTGATTTTGGTACCCTCTTCCTCGATAGGTGTTGCCTCGATAATTATTTTGTGGGTTCTGGTAATTATTTTGTGGGTGATAATTTTGAGGTTCATTTAATTGTTGTTAATTATACGTTCTATCATTTACATATCCCACGTAATCTGAATTATTTTGTTGATTGTTTTGGTAATGATTCTCGTATCGGTATCCTCCATGATTACGATGAATGTGTCCATTTTGCGGTCCATTATAATTGTCTTGGTTATTGTAATATCGGTTTCTACGCAGGTAAACCTTTAATGAATATATCCACTGCTAAAGTTTCCAATGGTGCCATCATTTCATTTTTTAATTCTTCTTCCTTTTCTTCCTTTAAAGCATTTTTAGCACTACTCAGAAGTACGTTTATTTCATCGTAAAAATCGCCTACTGTGTCTTGTTCTCTCATTCTCACGTTCTGTATTTTATTATTATAGTAACTGAAGTTTCTTCCGGGTCCAAACCTTTGCTTTAAATGTTGTACCAAATCTTCTATAATTTTTATCGTTTTAGAGTTCATAGAGGGGTAAAAATTCAAAAGTAAATTTAACCTAAAAACTTTCAAATTATCATAACCTTTATCCTAAAAGAACTTGTTTGATTTTTATACTAAAAGGAAAGTCAGATAACTAAATTTAATAATTAAATTCAAAACCGTAAACCAGTACCCAATAAAAACTTAAACGTTACCAATTAGCCTAATAGAAGTTAGAATTCCTAAGATTCTGAAAATTATCGATGACATTCAATTGTTTATTTAGAAATGAATGTAAATCTTAACTGGGTAGATTGAGTGGAATAATCGAATTTTGGCATTAGCGAGAAAATTAGCGAGAAAAGAAATTAAGTGTGTTGCAATAACTTGACAAAAATTTCAAAGTTCTTACGTGATTGTATATGAAGCGTCACTCGGTTTTATTTAATTTTGTTAAATATAAAAAGAATTGGATGAACACGATAAAAAAAACTGGAATTCTAAACAATCATTAATATGTTTATCAAAAATAATTAAAATAATCAAAATAATTAAGTACCTCTTAATCGAAGAAACCGAATTAATAATGAAGTATTATTCCAAAAACAAAAGGAAATTTTAGTATTGTTCTTAAATCTACAAAAAGTTTAATTAACAAAACCCTAAACCAACAATTGTTACTTCATAAAACGCAAAATTCTCTTAATGAAATAATTAAAGTAAGAAAATAATTATTTATTTGTTTATGCAAAAAGAAGGTTAAATTAACGTGATTTCAAATCTATCTCAATTAATAATAATTATTATTGTCATAAAACCCTTAAAATGCTAATTCTTTGCATTCACTATTTGAATTTCGCACCCGCTCAAAATGGCTGCCGCGTGCTCTCACTGCTTCTTGACTTTACTCTGACTCAACTGCGTCAGTTGCGCGCGTCTATTCTCGAATCACGGTAAAGTTACTAGCTGTGTCTAGTTACCACCTTTCGCACGCATGCGTCTGCGCCCGTGTTCGCTCTGAACAAACACGTGCCGTCGGCTGCTATGCTACTATGGCTAACCTCATCCGCGTCGTGTCGCGTACTTTGCTTTTCAATTATTGGTGTTAAATCGCGGTAAAAATAATGCGCACGTATAATCTATTAGTTCGCGAGTGTGTTCTCTACCTGTGTCGGTAATTTTTGGACAGTGTTTATTAGTGAAAACAGGAAATATGAGTGTGGGCCCAGGACTTCCTACCCTAAGCAGTACAACCTGTTGCTACTTTCTAATCAGATAAGTTTTCCTTGCAATTTACTTAACCATAAATTGTTTGCATAACACTAGAGCTTGTTGCTTTGTGTTAAATAACCTTTTATTTGTTCTAGGATAGTGCAAGGCTTCTCAACGGCCTCTTTTCACCTGCGACGAGTCAAGGAAAAACACGTAGGTATAAACTTTTGAGTGTTGTCACACGCTTTGCTTCTTTGAATGTTCTGATTTTGCTTTCTGTATTGCTCAAATAAGTTATACGGGTTGGCTTTGACATAAACAATGTTATTTATCCTAGATTTTTGTTCATTTGCAAGTTTTCGTTTGAAACTATTAAAATTGTTAATCTTCTGACCTTGATATTAAAGTGTATTGACAATAAAATAAAACATATGTTAAAAAAAACAATTCATTAAGCATATTCAGTGTAAAACTTTCTTTTTCTGAGTCGATTATTAAGCCATATAATAAAAATTTCTTTTAAAGTTGCTCTTTAGCGTACAATGTTGACTTTACTTTTTAATTGTGAGACAATTGTGTACTAAAATGATTATTTAATGTATTTACAACTATCGAACAATTAAATGTGATCTGAAGAAAAACTCTATATGGTCCACCGGCTTCGTCGCCCGATCACGGAGTGGAGAGCAGCGTGGTTCGAGAGCGCTCGGAAGAGGTTCCGGACCTCCCACGCTGCCGCCAGCTTACTTCCCCTTTGCCGCGTTACATTGTCGACGCTTGTTGCACTCATTAGGCCTTACGGGGCCTGGCAACTAGTTGCGCGCCGAAACTGCAACCTAGCTCCGCACGTGCGCTTCTAGCCGTTGGCGGGGAAGTTGTTTAGGTCAGCGAGATTCTTAGCCACTTGATACTTTTGTGGCCTTGAGTCTCGCTGTACCTTTTTACGTGTGGAACTTTCTCGATCTTACTTTTGAAATTATTATTTCAAATGCGAGATCGGGAAAGTTGTCACGTAACACACGGATATGCACTGACTGATTTCAATTTACCTAAATTTAGTGCGGATGTTGAGGAAACCAATTGTGAAGAATTTTATGCAACAAATGAAATGTAAAATGATTTTTTATAGAATATAAGCTCTTTAACGAATAAACATAGTAAAATTTTGAATGCAGAAATGAATAGTGTAATTAATAAAGCTAATCAAGTGAAGTGTTTCTTTATGGATGAACCTTGAGGTAGCGGAAAAAGCTACTTACTAAATACAATTATCACATATTTTAATAAAGAAAAAATAAGTGTTTTACCTGTAGCATGGACTGGTATAGCAGTAAATTTATTCATAAATGGAAGAACTTCACATGTAATTTTTAAATTACTATTAAATATAAATGAAGGTTCAACGTGCAACATTACTCCCAATTCAATATCAATATATATATATATATATATATATATATATATATATATATATATTGTTGCTAACAACATTTAATTGATATTTTTCAGAAATGTCTTCATTGGGTCTGAGGGGGTATGTTTAAGGTACATTTTGAGCCTGGATAAAGTAAAGAGGCGGTCCGGATCTTTCACAAAGCCGTGGCAAGTGACTAAAAACACTTATTTATATAGTAAAATGTCATGAATTTTAGACAGTGATTTTGTAAAGTATATGTATGATATTTCTCGGTAGAAATAGTGTATATTGTAAATATTTTCAGTAGATATTTTTTGTTTTTTAATTTACGTGAAAAGAAAAAATTTTTATTGGACGATTATATTATTGTTTTTTTTGCAGGTTTTAACCCAGGATGGACCTTTTAATCGAGTATCATTACGAAGCCCATAATTTAAATTCAAATTTTTCAGCAAAATAATTACAGCACCTACTTTGAAACGTAACTAGGCGGTAGGCCATTTGGCGTAAGTGAATTAAAGAATTCGATTGGTAACGTTATTATCATCTTCGCATTAATCTACACTTGGATACTCTCGTACATCGCCTTACATCTTATTAAAATGTTATTATTAATTTTTAGTACATAATTGTTTTTGGGCGCTAAAATCACTTTTTAGCAATGTTTATTAGCATTATTAATATTCATTTATTTATTTATTATCAAGAAATTATACGGGGCGGAGGCCCTTTTACAGAGAAAAATAATTACACAAGGTCAGAAAAATTACAAAATAACAAAAATAACGAAAGAGTCAAAATTGTAGAACAAACATCCTCAATTTTGACTTAAATTGCAACAATGCGGAGTTCGCAGTGACACTTCGCGGAAGGGTATTTCAAGACGCGAAGCGCGAGCGTCAGCGGTCGTGCATTATGTGCAGAACGCGAAGCGCGAACGTTTTGCGTGCCTTGCATCGCTTCGCCGCATCGCTTCCGTAAGGCCGCGCGTGGCGCGCTAGTTTAAGATATCTGTTTGTGAATAAGAAATGACGACTGCTCTATGTTTTCACGCATATCACAAGACGTAATCTGCAGATTGAGTCTGGATTATTGGGATGATGCGAAAATTCATCTATGCAGTTATGATCTGGTTCTCTACAGACATATGTTTGTGAATGAGAAATGATGACTGCTCCTTTGTATTTACGCATATCACAAGTCATAAACTGCAGATTTGGTCCAGATATAAAGGATGTTTCGAATAATCAACTGTGCAGATATGATCAGGTTTTTTGAAGATATCTGTTTATACATGAGAAATGACGACTTCTACTTTGTATTCATACATATCACAAGACATAAATAGCAGATTTGGTCCAGATATAAATGATGCTTCGAATAATCATCTGTGTAGATATGATCTAGTTTTTTGAAGATATTCGTTTGTAAATGAGAAATGACGACTTCTCCTTTGTATTCACGCATATCACAAGACATAAACAGCAGAATGGGTCTTGATGATAGGGATGCTGCGAATTATCATCTGAGCAGATATGATCTGGTTTTCAATAGATATCTGTTTGTGATTGAGAAATGACGATTGCTCTATGTATTCACGTGTATCACAAGTCATATTCTGCAGATTTAGTCCAGATGAAAGGGATGATACGAAAATTCATCTATGCAGATATGATCTAGATTTTCGAATCTATCCGTTTGTGAATTAGAAATGACGACTGCTCTATGTTTTCACGCATATCACAAGACGTAATCTATAGACTTGGTCCGATGGAAGAGATGCTGCAAATAATCATCTGACAATATATGTGATCTAGATTTTTAGAGATATCTGTTTGTAGATGAGTAATGACGACTGCTCTGACTTCACGCTTATCACAAGACGTAATCTGCAGATTTGGTCGGGATAAAAGGGATGCTATGAAAATTCATCTGTGCAGATATGATCTGGTTCACTACAGACATCTGTTTGTGAATGAGAAATGACGACTGCTCCTTTGTATTTATGCATTTCACAAGACATAAACTGCAGATTTGGTCTAGATGAAAGGGATGCTACGAAAATTCAATTATTGCAGATATTATCTGGATTTTCGAATCTATCCGTTAGTGAATGAGTAATGACGACTGCTCTATGAATTCACGCATATCACAATACGAAATCTGCAGATTTGTTCCTAATAAAAGGGATGCTGCAAATCATTATCTGTGCAGATATGATCTGGTTTTCTACAGACATCTGTTTGTGAACGAGAAATGACGAGTGCTCCTTTGTATTCGCGCATATCACAAGACATAAACTGCAGATTTGGACCAGATATAAAGCATGCTTCGAATAACCATCTGTGCAGATATGATCTGGTTTTCTACAGATATCTGTTTCTGAATGGGACATGACGACTGCACTATATTTTCACGCATATCACAATTCCTATTCTGCAGATTTAGTCCAGATGAAAGGGATGCTACGAAAACTCATCTACGCAGATATGATCTGGTGCTCTGCAGACATCTGTTTGTGAATGAGAAATGACGACCGCTCATTTGTATTCACGCATATCACAAGACAAACTGCAAATTTGGTCAAGATAAAAGGTATGCTGCAAATAATTATCTGTGCAGATATGATCTAGTTTTTTAAAAATATCTGTTTATGAATAAGAAATGACGACTATTCTATGTATTCACGCATATCACAAGACGTATTCTGCAGATTTGGTCCAGATAAAAGGGATGCTGCGAATTATCCTCTGTACAGTATAATACCTATTGATATACAAGCATTTCTATATTACAAATGATTTTGCACCACGTACATGTAATAATTAAAGTCGTAGGAAAAATGCTTCACGCTAATTTGGATTTACAAAATACATTCTACTGATGAGAGTTTTATAAATTTTTTCTTTTATTCTATTTTTTTTTCTTTTTATTAAAAACATAATGGTTAGGAATTTTGTGATATAAATATTGCGTTGCATTATTATTTTGTTTATTTGATTTAAACATGTACAGCTAATCTTTTAATTATAAGATTGCTCATGTAGTAAAAATTCCGAAATGCAGTATATAGCTTCAGGTGCACATACATATCTGGTTATGAGATGTTGTGATATTTCAACATATTTATATGTATCGTTATTTTCGTTTACATTGTCTTCAATACTTGGATTATGATCATTTGCAAATTTCACAAGAGCTGTATCAGGACCTTTATAAAAATAGTAAAGCAAACATTGTATAGCTTTAATTGTACTACATATTTCTACATTAATATGACATTCTAAAAATAACTGTCAAATGTTTGTAGCTTACAAAAGTTTCTGCATATATTCTCATAAATATATACGTTAACTATTATAGTGAAATCAGTTTTGCTAAGCAAATAAATAATTAGGAATCAAAAGTTAAAGAGTCAGCCCTTGTAGAAATAAAAAACTCAGCAATTAGA
>JAZHPH010000088.1:73777-97724 GCA_037356405.1 Nasonia oneida
GAAAACCTCTATATACAAACTTTCTACGAAATATTATGTATTGAATTACATATTTACAGTTATTTTGTGTTAGGGGTGGTTTAACCCCTTAGGGATAATATTTATGAAAACACCGAAAGACGTCAACTAAATTTTGTTATTAAGGATGTTTAAACATTTTTTCCAATTTTTTTCAGTCGGTTTAAACATTTTTATTATAAAATTATGCCAAAAAATATATGTTTTCAACCCCTAAAAAATAGGGGATGCTACCCTTACTCTTCAAATCACCATGAAATACTTGCTCTTTTTGTACGAAATAACCTCCAATTTGTTTCATTGAAAAATATTAATTTTAAGCCGAGATATTTAAAAAAAAACGCTTTTTGGGGGTTAACTTTAGGGGAGGTTTTTACCCCTTAAAAGTGAAAATTAGCCGATAAAAAAAAATACGTGTCTCTTATTTTTTTATGTTCTACAACATATATGAAAATCATCAAAATCGGTGAGTTCGGGTTGGGTACCTTTCCTTGTAAGTAATATGGTTATTTAATCATTTAATCGAATAATGAGCAACTCGGCATATGCTTAGTAAACGAATACAATCTGTGTAGAACTACGGTAGTCTGATTTTGGCGACAATGTCGAGAAAGCAACGTGCAGGAGCGCAACCAAACAAATAATTATAAACTATGTAATGATAGTAGTCGTTCAGAGAATTATTTATTGCTATTATTGTAAAAGAAATTACAATCATTTTCAATTAGACATGTACAATAAACGCGCAGGCCAATGCGATCAATACATTCTATGTATAAGGTCGCTATATACGTTGCGGCGACTAATCCGAAAAGCGAGTTTTATAGGGCTTAAAACTATAATAATTAAAAGTGTATCTGTCGTCACAGCATTGATTCGTTTAACTTAGTACGACTAACTCATATAATTATTTAATAATTTAATCGGAAATATAGCACCTCGGTATAGGCTTTGCAAAAGAATACGAGCTGTGTAGAACTACGGTAGTCTGATTTTGGCGACAATGTCAAGAAAACAACGTGCTGGAGCGCAACCAATCAGAAAATTATAAAATTTGTAATGACAGTAGTCGTTCAGAGAATTATTTATTGCTATTATTGCAAAAGAAATTGCAATCATTTTCAATTAGACATGTACAATAAAAGCGCAGGCCAAAGAGTTCAATACATTCAATGTATAAGGTCGCTACATACGTTGCGGCGACTAATCCGAAAAGCGAGTTTTATAGGGCTTAAAACTATAATAATAAAAAATGTATCTGTCGTTACAGCATTGATTCGTTTAACTTAGTACGACTAACTCATTTAATTATTTAATAATTTAATCGGAAAAAGAGCACCTTGGTATAGGCCTTGCAAAAGAATACAAGCTGTGTAGAACTACGGTAGTCTGATTTTGGCGACAATATCCAGAAAGCAACGTGCCGGAGCGCAACCATACAAAAAATTATAAAATATGTAATGATAGTAGTCGTTCAGAGAATTATTTATTGCTATTATTGAAAAAGAAATTGCAATCATTTTCAATTAGACATGTATAAGGTCGCTACATAGGTTGCGGCGACTCTTTGACTGACTACCGTCCGATCTCTCTACTCTGTGTCCTGTCCAAGGCGCTTGAGCGGCTGGTGCACAAGCAAATCTCTGAGTATCTTGAAACAAGATCTTACCTTGACAACTTTCAAACAGGCTTCCACACTGGCCACAGCACGCAGTCTGGCTTAATTAAGCTGACTGATGATGTTAGGCTTGGGATAGACAGGAAGAAAGTCACTCTGCTAATTCAATTTGATTTTAGCAAAGCGTTCAATACTGTGTGTCACGTCAGGCTACTCGGAAAGCTATCCTCTTTCGGTTTTTCTTAGCAGGTTAACGGCTGGCTTGCAACTTACCTCTCGAGAAGAGAACAGGCTGTCATAAATAGACTAAAACTGAATGTCCTTAAGAATAAGGCAATCGTCCTTACCTTCTTTTGCTAACACCTTTATAAACATAGGGGGAGCCCGGATCGACTATGAATCATCCGTGCACAATCTGGGGTTGGTGCTTGACTCCAAACTTACGTGGAAAGAGCACGTTGCACAAATATGTAAACGTGCTCACTCTTTGATGTACAGACTCTACTTTTTTCGGAAGAGCACTAACCTCAGGCTGCGCTAACACCTTGTACAAACACTCCTATTTCCAATCATCGACTATTGTTCACCGGCTTACTGTGACCTGACACAAGAACTGGACACGATACTGCAGCGACTCGTCAACACGGGAATCTGTTATATCTATGGTATAAGGAGGAATGAGCACATTTCCCCTTATAGGCGTAAGTTGCAATGGCTTACCGCCGCCGGGCGTAGGAAATACTTCATGGCCTGCTTTCTAAGAAAAATGTTCAACACTTCAGTGCCTACCTACATCTTAGCCTTTTCTGATTTCCACGTCGCGCTTAGGCCTGTAAGGGGTGAGGTGACCCCCCTGGATATTCCGTCCTTCAAGACGGAGACGCTGAGGAATTCATTTTTCATCAGTGCTTCCTACCTCTGGAACAGTCTTCCTTCTCACCTTCGCAACACCATATCCATATCACACTTTAAACACGCAGCTAAAACATACTTCTTTGAATTGGAAAACACGTAATCATTACGCAAAGACACACTCCTTCATATCATTTCATTTCATTCCATTCCACACTTTTCACATTTAGCACACTTACACAATAATTTATTCTACTTTTTTTTCTCTGCAAATAAATATGTACAACATAATGTACAATAATAAAGCATATATAAATCTAAATCTTAATCCTTCGTTACTTCTCCTAACCTCACTGCTTCCTCTATCTCTTCCCTGTACACTTTTTTCTTTTCACGCCTCCGCTTTGATCTATTACCTGTTACTTTCCCCGTTTTTTCCTTTCTCTCCTTTACCTCACTCCTCCTCACCTTTTCACTCAATTCTAACAAAAACACAGCAAATTATACACACCTCTACTGTGTCTGACGCTACCTAGCGCGCCAAAACCTTCCCCTTCTAGGAAATATAAATAACTTGCAATTTATCTGATCGATATTTTTTTTTACAAGGTAGCAATATCAAATTAGATGTAAATGAATTCTTATCAATGCCGTAAATACCATTTACGACATTGATGAGAATTCATAAAATTCATGTAGATTATTTAAGAGGAAATGATAATTTTAAAATATGCGACGTTGCAAACGTCGCAGCCGAGTCGATACGAGGAATCTCGTTGCGCTGATAGGTCCGCCGCATCTCGCGAGCCAATCAGCGGGCGTCGATGCGCGGCTCGCTATCCGCGCGGACTGGCAGCCAATCGGAAGCCAGCAAGAAGCGCGGGCCCGACGAGCACGAGAGGAGAGTGAGCGCGAGAACGAGCGGGAAATCCGAGAGTTCTCTCCCGACTGTTGACGGAGCACGTCCACGTTTGCGAGAGTTTCGTGCGTTCTCCTCTGCTTGTCGACCGAGGTCGACGACTAGAGGAGATTGGGAGAGTCTCCCAAGAGTGTGCGAGAGAGCGCGAGTGTGTTTCAGGTGCAGCGCGTTGGCACTAGGAAGTGCCAACGTCCGGACGAGCCAGCGACCATCCCGACGAGAGGAAGGAAGCCAGCCAGTCCGCCACCATCATCCAGAGGACCAGAGCAGCCAGCAACATCGGCGTGGGAGAGCCGAAGCCGCCAGCCGCCAACAGGTCCGGGAGGAGTCCAGGAGGCAACGACGGGAGCATCGACGGACGTCCACCGGAAGCCTCGAGAGAAGAGAGCGAGTAAGCGAGAGAGAGAGAGAGAGAGCCGTAAGTGAGCCGAGAGAGAGAGAGAGTCGAGAGAAAGAGAGAGAGAGAGAGAAAGAGAGAGAGAATACGAGAGTGAGAAGAGTGTGGTGCGGGCACACTCGTGAACAAGGATACGCTGAGCGGGAGCGTACGGCTGCGTGTGTATGTAAGAGAGACATTACTCCGATTGTTTAATGTGCGGGCTATGCACTGGGCTTCTCCACACGGCCCCCCGTGGGGCGCGGGGCCGAGAAACGCCCGGCCAACGCGACCAAAGAATGCACGCGTTTACATTCAACGGCCTACCGATTTCTGGTGACATTAAGTGGGAAGTCATCCTGTCGCTCGGATGGGCGTCGGGATCCATCTAATCCCTCATGACTCTGCAGGTCAATACCCGAGTTGTCTGCTGCAACTCACACATCGAAAGATAAACTCTCTGCCCAGCATACGGGCAACCACCGCCACCACGAGTCCTTTACCCTGTCGGGACAGGATTTACTATCCTGCGGCTCCCCGACCCCGTGGTACTGATTTTATCCTCCCCAGTAGAGAGTTCACAAGCGTTTCCGCCGAGCGTACTAAGCAAGCTACCACATTCTAAACGTCCCACTCGTTCTGGCATTGGCCAACCATACATTACGCCGGAGCGTTCCCAGGGCTAGAGTCCCAAGCAGCTAGTTAGAGCCCGACTAGCTTACAAGGGCCTGGGTATACTAGTTTCGATCTTCGCCAACCGGATGGTCCTTCAATCAGTTGACTAGTTACAGCTCGGAACATTACTGATCCTTCCCCCTTCCTTTCGTGGGAGGTATACCGAGGTTACCGAAATCTCAGGGTTCACCCAACTGCCCTATGTGAGAGAGACAGAGAGCGAACACGAAAGACGAGTGTCGGTGTGCAGTGCGGAAGCACACCTAGACGTCTTCTGCGCGAGGCGTCTAGCCAGCGCACGCGATAGAGAGAGAGCGAGAGAGAGAGAGAGAGAGAGCAGTGCGAGGAGACGCGCGTGTGTGCGAGAGAGCGTGAGCGAGAAAACTCTAGCTGCACGGCAGCAGCAGGTTGGGCTTGCCACAAGCGAGAGGCATAGCCCGCGCGCGCATCAGAGAGAGAGAGAGAGAGAGAGAGAGAGAGAGATCACACTGGCCGCGCGTCGACCGACGGGAACCGAGTCGAGCGCGTACGTGTGACGCAAGAGAGTGAGAGAGAGAGAGAGAGAGAGAGAGAGAGAGAGAGAGAGAGAGAGAGGGAGAGAGAGAGCCGTCAACAGACTGGACCTGGGCCTGAGGCCTGCCGTCTGCTGCACGAGTGCGGCTCGTGTGTGAGTGCGCCAACATAAGCCCTGTGTGGCTACATTGTGCGCGGGAGGCATCATTGCCACCGCGTTGTAGGGAAGGGCTGGGCGAAATACAAGTGCAATAAACTGTTAACCATTGTGTGATTATTTTCCGCTCTCCCTAGCGTTCTCCCAAACGTGACGATCGCGCTAAATCCTACGTTAAAGAAAAATCCTAGCGCATGCGAGGCTCTAGGTGTTGCGCACCTGTGTTGGGGGGCACAGCGTCGCAAATATTAATGTACAGTTTAACTCCGATATTACTATGAACGTGCAGTTATAGTGTTGTATTTATTTACCTTGTAACGGGGTGTGAATTCGAGCAGCGAATAATTATTCAAATAACTGGATCGCACTCCCTCGATGCGGCGGAGGATTCATCTCCGCCCGCGAAACACCACCGTTGCATACAGCTGATTCAGCTGCTTCTGTTTGCTGGGTTTACGCGCCGCACTATAGGATATTTCGACTTTCCCTGTTTCAAAATCAAATAAGTTCGAATCCAGTCGGTCGACCAACATGAAATTTTTTGAAGATGATGTTCGATCTATCAGAAATCACAGAAAAATGGCCAGAAATGTTGATGTTTACTGTATGGTCCAGGATAACTCGTTAAAGTTGACGGTTTTCGCACAAAAATCACAAAAGTCACTGTAGATCCATGGAATTTTTTTTTATTTAATGTTTGTAAACAATATTTTTGTGTATTTTTTCCCGCTGAATTCAAATCTGCCCCTTAAAATTTTGTAGGATTTGTTTTTCATCCAGAAAATCGGGAAAAACGTGTAGAATCGTCAAAATTTTGTCTTTTATGACTCCGTAGTATTTGTTCTCATTCTATACAGTTATAAAACTCTGTCATTTTATGTTTTTTACAATGCTGATGGTAAATATATATTTGATTACATAAACTGTATAATAAATACGTCATACGACCCACATTTACGCATGAGCGCGCGCGTTTTAGCGCAAAAAAGGAAACAATTCTTTACTTAATACTTGCTGGAGCAGAGGAAAAATGAGAAAAAAGCTTATCCTTATGTATTTTTGCCCGCTGAACACGAATCCACCATTGTTTTTGGCCTATGTAGCCCCGGTTTTTTCATAACCTCAAAAAATACACCAAAAAGAAGTTTTACTCGGATAAGACTCGCAAAAGTAAGCAAAAAATTAGATAAAAAGCTTATTTTTATGTGTTTTATCCCACTAATCACTAATCTAACTTTATTTTAGGTCCTCTTGAACGTTCGATCGTCTCTAACTCTAGATAAGACGTTATGAATGCAGATAAACGTGATTTAAAATTGCAGGGGGGTTACAAAACTTTAAACAAGCTTACAACTACGCATGACACCTTGCTTTTCTTAAATTTAATTATTGTTTTGGCTCATATTTTTTGTCATAGATATCCCCTTAAATAATTATGTTAGTCATTCGGTTGTATTTTCAAGTTTGATCAAAGTTTGTTATGTTTTCATAAATTTTGTATATGCAAACGAATTAATATTTATGCTATGTATGTATTATTAATAATATAAGTATATAAAAATGTATTTTTTAAATAAATAAATAATAAAATCTATAATATAATAATTAATCTATAATTAGATTCCTGTGAGGAGAAACAATACATAGAAATGAGTTTGTCCCAAACTTTATAACCACCCCTGCAATTTTCAATCACATTTATCTGCATAAATGAGGTGTTATTTAAATTTTGAAATTTATATAAATCGGCAATAAGATTTATTAAAAAAAAAATTTAATCGACATGTAATAGGTATATTGTAATTTACAAACACGAGAAACTGCGTTGTTTTGCTTTGTTTAGAACTGTGTACTTTACCGATTCTTGACTTGTTTTCTTCTTCGTCAGAACTACAGTTCTTGAAATTTTACCTATTATTTTGAAAGAATGTTGTTCATAATGTAATTTTAGCGTGTCATGAGTATTAGTATAACTTTGACAGTTGATGTGTGCATAGCAAAGAGATAATAAGATATTTCATACGTACATTATTTACTTACATCGCGATTTTCATAAGTGGTATTAACTTTTTTAATTAATTGTACATTTCACGTGTAAGCATGACATAAAATAAAGCTAAGTGTAAAGTAATATTTTAAAACTCATTTAAAGCCATAATTTTTTTCATAAAAGCATCCAAAAATTAGTGTATTTAAAATTTTTAAAAGAGTAACATTTCTCTATAATATTATTTCAACTATTTTATTTATCACAATAATTATAATTTTTTAAGTAACTGTTGTATTTGCAATATAATGAATGCTACTATTAACATATTATAAGAAACTTAAGTAACCGTCTTTGTATATTTGAGTGATATTGTCATAAATTTATTTGTTAAAATTTTACATTATATTTGTTAGTTTTACATGAATAGTTATCTTAAAGTTACGTTAAATTATAGTACTTTTAAAATAATAATTTTTTTTTATTTGTGTATTATAGATATTCTTTACAATAAGTTCAGTTATCAAAATATAGAAACCCGTATGATAATAATATAATTCGAAATTAGAGCTTTTTGTGAATTTTACTCCAATTAATCAGAGGTACAATATGGGACGAAAAAGGAAGAATAATAGGAATTCTAACATAAAAGGAAGGCCAAAAAAGGCGGTCGACTTAGCATTAAGAGTGGTCGAAAAACAATTACGTTGAAAAATGCATCAGAATCAACTTTGCGTAGACGAGCTCATAATTTGGTCAGTGATCCCAACTATAATGAGACAGTAATATCTATCGCAAAAAATATGTTCAACTTGAAAAGTAACAACAAACAGGATGAACAAACCGAAATAAATGATCCTCGAGAAAGGCATACGCCCAGTTCGGCCTTAGCTTTCTTAATTACAAACGAGTACACAAGACGGCAATATGAAGTAATAATTGCTGATACAAAAGCATTAGGCTGCGACATTTATCCGTGTTATACCATTGTCATGAAAGAAAATAAAAACTGTTATCCACGTAAATATAAAATAATAAATGATACCGAGGTCTGCGTTTGTTTGCAAGAGCTACTCAATATTACTACAAAAGTTCGAAAATATAGAGTATAAAAATAAAAACGCTCAAGTATCACTCTTTGTTACTTGTATTGGAGTGATTCAACTTTTTCACTCAACAAATAGTAAGTGCAATTGGATAAACCCAACTCCCATGAGTATAAGATTTTTTAGACCTGTGAGACTTTGTTATGAGAAAGAAACCCCTGAAAATACAAAAAAAAAGAGTACGCACGATTACTTACAGAAATAAAGTTTCTTTCTTCGTATACCTTTACCTTGGCAAAAGGAAAATCAGTGCGTCTTCAATATGAAGTTTTCCCTACTTTATTCGACAGCAAATGTTTGAATACGATTACTGACAATCCGTCTTCGTCAAGATGTCCATGTTGTAATCTCACAACGACTGCATTGATGACTTAAAAAATAAATTTACACCAAAGGAAAATTTATTAAATTATGGATTAGGTATTCTACATTGTGAGATTAAAGCCTTTGAACACTTAATGAATATAAGTTACCGCAAACCTTTCAAGCACTGGGAGAGAACTGACAAAGATAAAGGTGCGAACTATTATTTATTTTTAACAATATATGATTACTTATTCATTTGTCCAAGAAAAAAGAAATTATTTTACAATTTCAAGTAATTATTATAGTTAATTATTTTGACGTTAAATGTTCTAAATTTTCTACTTTACAGTTTTAATATGGTCTTTATGCACTTTTTAAATCTGTATTTTGATAACAATATTTTATTTTGTTAGCTATGTTAGATTTTATTTACGCTTTTATAATTATATGTATGAATGAATGGTATCTTATAAAATAAAAAAAATTATAGAAATTATTAATTACAAATTAATTACTTTAAGTAATTTTAATAAATAAATATTAAAACAAAATAATAATTATAATATACTAAAGAGAATCGAACTCAAGCATGTACTTGATTTAATTACAGAATGCAATATAAATTTGTAAGATAAATAATTGTTAATTTAAGTAGGTTATTTACTACAAAATATTTTAATTTTTTAGATAAATACAAAGACAGGAAAAATGTTGTCAAAGAAAAATTGTATGTAAAATTTCATATTAGAGCGGATCAACTTCTCCAAGGTACAGGGACAACCAATACAGGCAATCTAGCTCGCATACGTTTCAGAGAACCATCTACTTTTGCGGAAGCACTAGAACTTGACAAACAGTTGGTTACAAACATAGCAATAGTTCTCGCAGCATTTAAATGCAAAAAACGACTAAATTTAGAGAAAATAAATTATATTATACGCTATACCCATGGGCAAAAATGATCCCAACTACACACAAACTTTTGGTACACGGGTGTCAGATCGCTAGAAATGTCCCTCTTCCTATGGCATACTTTGCAGAAGATGGGCTAGAATCATGGCACAAGTACTATAGGTCAAACACATAATATTGTCATCAAAATTCTCAAATAAATCGTATTACAGATTTATACAACAGAGCGATTGAAATGAGTGATCCTTTAATATCCTTCATCGGAATAAAAAAGAGAATATCTGTTTTGCGCAACCATAAAATTTCAGCTGAAGTTAAGAATTACATAAAGAAAAAGTGAGTATTGGAAATAAAAATGTGTTACTTGTCTCCTTTATTTTAAAATTGATATAACTTTTTAGTCTTCTTGAGTCAACATTTGATGAAGTAGAAATTGACGACGAATGCAGTGATTCTGAAAAGGACGAGACTGAAACGATCACAAATGATGAATTTGAATCACAAAATATTTAGTATATATAATAGCATAATAGTTCAATTTATTGTATTATATTTGTAATTAAACTATTCGTAACTAATCTAATCGTAATTAATCTCATATTTTATCTATTTTATTACTAATCCGAAGACGAAATTAACTATGAATATTTACGTAAGTGCATATTTTTTAAATATATTAGGGGGGATGTGCCCAGTATACATAATACCTAGTATGGATAATTTGATGTTTCCAGCTTCCAATAACAGATAGAGCTACTTTAGATCGGTTTTTTCGTACATATTTGTGATCTAATAAACATACTTCGGTACCGTTATTTCAAATTAATCACAGAAAAAGTTATAAGGAAAATAAGTAAATATGCATTTCAAAAGTGTGAAAATACTTCCCCTATATCTATTATATATGCATAGATATAAATATATATACACACAACATTTAGGTACATAATACTACATACGGATGTGTGTGAGCACGCGCGCGCACATACACACATCCGTATATATACACACAAACATCAGAATCGCGATGTATACAATCCCAAAACCCTGCAAATAAAGAGTTGTTTCCTTTTTTGCTAAAACGCGCGCGCTCATGCGTAAATGTGGGTCGTATGACGTATGTATTATACAGTTTATGTAATCAAACATATATTTACCATCAGCATTGTAAAAGACATAAAATTACAGAGTTTTATAACTGTATAGAATGAGAAGAAATCCTACGGAGTCATAAAAGACAAAATTTTGGCGATTCTATACGTTTTTCCCGATTTTCTGAATGAAAAAAAAATTCTACAAAATTTTAAGGGGCAGATTTGAATTCAGCGGGAAAAAATACACAAAAATATTGTTTACAAACATTAAATAAAAAAAAATTCCATTGATCTACAGTGACTTTTGTGATTTTTTTGCGAAAACCGTCAATTAACGAGTTATCCTAGACCATACAGTAAACATCAACATTTCTGGCCATTTTTCTGTGATTTCTGATAGATCGAACATCATCTTCAAAAAATTTCATGTTGGTCGACCGACTGGATTCGGACTTATTTGATTATATATTCGATAGCGGTCAAGCTAGTGTGCGTCTCGGATCCCTTCGGCTCGTTCCTCCTCGTTCCAATGGACACCTTGATGTATCGTCTCTCTGCTTAGCGACGAGAGAGGATGGTGTGTCTCAGTGATCGTGGTACTTATACAACTTGGTACCGCGGAGGTAAAACTGTTTGTTTTCCCGAGTAATTCAACTATTTTCATAGGTCTATATTTTTCAGCGATGAAGTCTTTTTTACTGATCTTATTCGCGACTGGTAGCAATTCAATATTATCTTAGCGGTCTGGCGACTTGCAGCGATTCGACTTGTAAGGCGACTTCAAGAAAACTGACGACGTGCACCCTTTTGCTCCGGGCCTTTATATACTGGAAATTCTGTAGCCTTGATTTTCCATATTTAGGCGTGCCTAATATTCTCACGACTTTCCTCTTGACTTTGCGTGACCTCGTAAAATTTGTATTACCTTGAGTTTTTAGGAAAAGCGTCTTGTGACAGCTCTCCTGCTGCTTTTCGTCGCCTGCGTACTGTCGTGTGTAGCTTTTCCCGATTTGTTTTCGGGGGAGCGTGCTCGTCCGATGCTTGCTCTCCGCATAGCTATTTTGATTTTCGTCGCTTTTCGTGAGGAATATCGCTACTCGTTTAGTGACATCTTTCTATTTTGTCACCGTCATTTTTTTCTTGGCGTTAGCCATTCTTTCGGATGATCTTCGCCTAGAGCGCGGTTTGTCGCTACGACTCTAATCCTATATTTGTAGGAATACGTTGTGGTGGGAAATACTGCTTCTTGCGGCTGCTACGATGACGATGCTCGCGAGTGTCTCACGTATGTGTGTTTCTTGTTTCGTGCGTAAAAATTGTGTGACCTACTTAGTACTTAGTCGTAGGCGCGTAATGGAATCGGGGATTCCATTCCAAGTCTATATATTAGCAAGTGATCACATTTACACATTTGTTAACTCGACCCGGGCACCCTCTGTGTTGATGAAATTGTAAGCTACAGAAATGTTGCCAGGATGATTGCCTTTGTTTTAAAAACGTTAAGTTTTAGACGATTTCGTGCAGTCCATTATCCTCTCAGCGTTAGCTGAATCGAGCTCCTTCAGGTAGCATTAGCTATATATTTGCAGATCATCTGCGTAGATTAGATGGGACACATCTGAAGCCAGGCAAAAACCAATATCATTGATGTACAACGTAAATAATAGAGGACCTAAAACTTATCCCTGTAAGACATAGGTGTTTAGTGGCTGAAAGGTGGAGAATTAGTTGGTGTTACTAATGACGGCCTGTTCTCTTCCCGTGAGGTAAAATGCAAGCCAGTAGATAACCTGTTTGGAGAAGCCAAAAGAGGATAGCTTTCTAAGTAGTCTGACGTGACACACAGTGTTAAACGCCGCGCTAAAATCAAATAGAAGTAGCAGAGTGATTCTTTTTATCTATTCCAAGCCTGACATTATGAGTAAACTTAATTAAGCCGGACTGTGTGCTGTGGCCGATGCGGGAACCTGCTTGAAAGTTGTCAAGAAAAAGTCTTGTTTCAAAATACTCAGAGACTTACCTGTGCACCAGCAACTCTAGCGCCTTAGATAGAGAACAGAGTAGATTGATCGGACGGTTGTCAGTCAAAGCTGTAGGGAAGCTGACCTTTTTAAGTGCCCGTACCAGCGACGTTTTCCAGGCAGAGGGAAAGCACGACTTGCTTAGAGGCAGGTTGAAAATTTGACATAGTAATCGATCGAGTACTGGCAGTGCCTTAGAAATTATAACCTGTGTATGATACAGCAGCCGACACATCAGACTCTGTAATGGCCCTAAATATGAAATGTTCAGGGGGATATAGACTCTCCAGGGTACGCAGATACTCTGCAACAGACGGAGCTTGAGGGTCATTAAAGATGGAACTAAAGTGTTTGTTGAGAGCGTATAAAGACAACCGAGCAGGTGAAGGTGATTTAGAGGTGGTAATGTCAAGATTTTCAAGCTCTCTCCAGATCTCTGCAACGTCGGTCAAGGCAGACAAGCGTGAATAATAGTAATTCAGCCTAGCCTCCTCAACCTGTTTATGAGCGTCGTTTCTTGCGATTCTATAGAAGTATAGATCCCAAGGTAATCGACTTCTGCGAAAGCGCCTGTAGAGTCTGTTCCTTTCAAACAAAAGGTCACGATGAGCCGTGGTGAACCACGGGTGACGCTTACGTCCTGGTATCACAGTCTTTAAGGGGGTCCGAAACCCAACTTTTACCGACTGAGTCGACTGAACAAGTGCACGGCAGAAAATGGCTTGAAACTAAAGAAGTACAATAAATTATCAAAAACCAAGAGTTAGTTGCCCTTCCTTTTATAAACATCTATTGGTGTGCCAAGTTTTGAAAAAAAAATATTTACGCAATAGTAAATGGCATTTAAGCAAAAATCAGTTACTGCATCGAGCATATGCTGAGAACTTCGCATATGCACGCTGCGGTTACTGATTTTTGTTCAAATACCATTTAATATTGCGTTAATATTTTTATTTAAAACTTGGCACGGCGATAGATGTTTATAAAAAGAAGGGCAACTAACTTTTGGTTTTTGATACTTTATTGTATTTATTTAGTTATGAGTAATTTTTTACTCAGCAATAGTACTGTCGGTAGAAGTTGGGTTTCGGACCCCCTTAATGGGGCGAGATAATTTATGGCGTTTGTTAAGTTAGCGTTAAGAATGGTAATGCATTCGTCAAGTGATGACATGGTGAGGAATGACCAGTCATATGCGCTAAAGGAGTCCCTTAGCTTCTCAGCACAGATTCCTTTGTAGTTTCTGTAAGAGTATGTAGCAGGTACGTGGCGTGGAATCTGTACGCCGAGTGTGGCCGTGATAAGGTCATGTGCGTTGATGAAAGGAGTGTCCGTCTTCTAGTGTAAGAGCAGGCAATCCTGCTCATCAATTAAGTATAGGTCAAGCCAGGTGTCAAAGTCCTGTCTGTGGTGGGTTGCACCATATGGCACAGAAGTAAGAGAGTTCTCGCCAATGAGGGCCGTGATGAAATTGGCGTCTTTAGATGAGGAAAGTTGATTAGAATAAAAATCACCAATGATGACCTTCGTGGAGTAATTGTGCATATGCGATGTTAGTTGCTTAATGAAATTAGATCCTTAGATAAAGGGTAAGTGCGGAGGGCGATATATAACCCCACAAAGATGGGCTATACTCCTTTAGCTGAGATCTTACAAAACAGATACTCCGGCTTACCCGGCTTGCCCGACCATTCGCCGTCAGATGACGAGATAACGCTAGCTGTCTTTATTTATGTTTCTGTCTCATCTGCACAGTATGCAATCATCCAGTAAAGGGATGGATGTTATATTGTCGCTTAGCCAGGTCTCAGTCACAGCTATTTCGTGAAATAGGGAACGAGTGAACAAGAAGAGCCTGATCATCTCAATGTGACCCGTAAGGGAATTCGCATTGAAATGACAGACTCTTAGACCCTCAGATAAAGACGCTTTAGAAGCAGATGTTGATGTATTAGGTGATTCAGATGGTAGTTTTGGTAGGATGATATATGTGCGTTTTAGTGTGCGATGTTCGTGTTGGGTATTGGCGACGTCTGGGCTAAAAAAGCCTCAAGTTCTGCATTAGTAGAGATGATGGTGGCCGGTTCGCTGTCCTCGCCAGAGCGGATGTAGATCCTCCCGTCTCTCACGAATGAACGGCATCCTCTTCTCCTCTTTGCCTCCAGCCTGGCCTTGATGCGCAGCTTGTAAATGTCTGGAGGACGCAGCTTATTGATGTTAATAAGTCCCTGATGGTCTGGTCAGAGAGCTCTCGCTTCCTCTAGTAGGACAGCATCTAGTTCACTAGTGTGAAGCTTGCGTTTTCTGGCTTTGGCCACGATGATAAGAGCGGGCCAGCGCACTGGAAGAGAGAGTGACAGCTAAAGGTGGAAATCTGCTGTCACCTTGCGCGTTGGTAGTAGTTCCGTCAAGTCTCCCCATGGTCCTGACAGATGCCACATCCCGTCTTAGGACCGGGAAATCCAGTGCGGCCAGATCAGTAAAGGCCAGGAGTTGCAGCGAAGTTTCCTGTGTGTAGACCAGGTCAGAGATGACCACCACATTGTTCGCCGAACGCTCTTGCCTTCTCTTAACCTTAGCCAGCTCGCTGCGGAGGTTGTTGATTTCCTTAGAGGCAGGAGTAATACTGTTGTTCTGCTGTGCTACGGATCTCTTTGACGACAGCTGATATTGATATAGTGCTTGATATTGTGCCTGCAGGGATGGAAGACTTGACGTTGTTCAGTCGAGTCTTGAGCGTAGGCAAGTCGTCAAGGGCTTAAAATGGTCACGGCTCTTCTAGGTCCGGTGCAAAATATTTAATTTATATTATTATTAAAGAGCTATGAACATTTACTGCCCTGTGTCGTAATTCTGACGACAGTTCAAAAAAGAGAAAGAAAGTTGAATATAATTAATGATTTAAGTGTAGGTCAAGTCCGGGATACCAGGTAGTGGAGTGATATTTCGATAATCATAAACTTTTGTTTTGCATAGAAATAATATGTCTATTATGAAAATTAATTAACAAAAGAATAATGGTTAAATCTGCAATTATTTTTATTGATATACATTATTTACAGTTTTGTCAAGTTTACGATGTGTTTTGAAACTATAATAATTATTGTAAATTTTATAAGTTTTTAAACGGATAAATTGTTACATAAATACATAAATTGTTATATCTCATCAAATATATACTCTACACTGAAAATTCATTAGGGTTTTAAAATAAAGAACTGATAATGCTACAAATATATTTTATAAGTATATTTAATTTTATAAATATCGCAAGTGTGTATTATATGCCTCAGTTGCAATAGATTGTTTACTAGTGAGCATAAATTGCTACTACTAGTTTGGGTATGTATGTTCATGATTCTACGCTTAAATTGCTGTAGAGTGTGTAGTGACTAGAGCGCTGAAGATGCAACAACTAGTAGCTAGCCCTAGGCCGCGCATGGCTTTTTATAGGGAGCTAAGCGAGCGCGTATTGAGCCGCCGAAAAGATCAATGTATTCACGCATCATATACCGAAGTGCGCGCGACTTGCCGTCGCTACGGCATCGCTCGCTTACTGCCGCTGCTGCTTGTAGGTAAGAAGAGGGGGAGCGCACGCACACATGTGTGTCGCTGAGCCTGCTACTGTTTGTTGGGCTGTTACACAATCTTCGAGCCCGCTGCTGGCTTCGTAGCGATAGGTAAGAATAGGAAGACAAATGTTTTTTAATTTGTTTTTATTTTTATTTTAATTACACGATGGATCGTGTGCAGGGCATTACAGGCTTTGAGGCGGCTTTCAAGAGGGCCAAGCCTTTTCAAACCGAGAGCATGTGCTGCAGAGATCCGCGCAGGCGATTGAGTCCTAGAGCCAGCGAGCGATGCGGATGCTGACTTATTCTTGGGCACGGCTGTATTAGGCGTGCCCTTGACAGATGTTGTTGCTGCTCTTGCTTTTGTATGCGCGGTCTTAGGCATGCTGGTGGCGTACTCATCTGCACAGGTAGCACAAGCAAGTGTCGCAATATTCCTCACCATTATGGATCTGAATGCTATACATATGGTGTGGAATAGCCGATCACACAACTCGCATGTCTTCATTTTGCCTTTTGATGTTTTTTCGCTGCGAGCACACATGACGAGCAGGTCCACGTTTTTCTCACTAAACAATAATCTTATTTGAGTGGAAGAACTCAGAGTGAGTTCCGACAAGGAAAGGGTTGAGTGAGTGAAGGGTTCTTAAAATAAAACACATGGTTTCGCGGTACGACAAAAATGCACTTGCTATGGCGTGAAAACCCTCACGGATTAGAAGGAAAAGCCGCAGCAAGTGTAAGCTTTATTCAATTAAAAGAGAGGAAATTATACAAAAAGAAAGGCAAGAAAAAGAGAAGTGACTCTAGGAGAGAGAAAAACCTTATATAAAAAGACGCACGCAAGAACGCAGAGACGCGAGGTACCTGTTCGCACGCAGAGAGATCTCTCTTACCTTGGGGCTTCGTAGCCCGCGCAATTCTTGCAACCTCTAACGCCGCCGCCGAGGAAGACGCTGAGCTGGCCTCGCCGTACTCCGCCGCTGCTTACATCCTGGTCCTGGATGTCTGGAAGCCGGGCCTGAAGAGCGAGAAGGTGGTCCGCAACCGTGCACTAAGCGCGCCCCGACGTCTCGGAGAGCCAGACGCTTGGCACGAGGGCAACAAGGTGTGTTGCCGCTGCTCGCTTGCCCCAAAGGAGTCACGTACAACACGTGGACACCTTTGCCAACAATCCTTAAGACTATAGCCTCGAGGCATACACTCACCCGCGCACAAACACACGCGAACAGAATCGCGAATTTGCCGCAAATGAAATTAACACGGACGCAAAACGAGGTAAACAGAGATAGCACTGAGACAAACAAATTACTGACTCACCGTACAATGAAAACGTCGAAAAGCGTAAGGAAGCCAAACGTGCGAATCGCTAGGCAGTTCTAACAGGAATGAGCGCGCGCAGGCCCTTCGCGCGCTCGCGAGCGGGGCCCGCGGCGTGCCTCGACGCATGCGTGCGCTACTCAATGTCACAACGGAGAAAAATGTATAAGCCCGAACTAACATCCACTCTACTCATCTAATTAAAATTAAACTGAACACTCACCATTTCCGTTCATTTCCGATGTAGATGTGTCTCTGTCGACAACTTACTGGCAGTCGATAACGCAGGTTGTAGTGAACGGTAAGTTACCGACAGAGCCAGAGACTTAGTACTCTCGAAGCCAGATGGAGTGCTACTCGAGTAGGTAAAAATTGACCTACCTGAGATTGATGATGTTGCTGGTGTTCCGTCAATTCAACAGCGAGGGCAGCGAGGAGAGAAGCCGTGCAAACTTGTAGGCTAGGTTTCAGCGAAAGATGTTGAAGCAGAGAAAACGGCGTTGAAAGAATTGCAGCCTCCAGTAACTTATGTCACGTTGAAAGTTGCAAAAAAGCGCATGCAACTATCTACAAAAGTGCTATGAAGTGCAAGCGAGGCAGAAAGGATGTTGTGTACTCACGTAAGAGAGAGAGAGAGAGAGATTTTAGATTTTATTTAGATTTTATTTATTTATTTTGCTGTACAACGTGTTGTACAAAATTTTATAAAAAATAAATGCGTAGTAAAGTAATAAATTATTATAATAAATGATGTTGAATGAGGTGGGACTGAGATGACTGTAGAGATAATAAGCTATGTGTTTTCAAGGGTGAAAAAGCAGTGTCTGGCATGTTTCTTAAAGTGTGTAATGGATCTATTGTCGCGGAGCTGTGATGGTAGTGTATTCCATAGGTATGAGGCGCTTATGTGGAATGAGTTCCTCAGCGTCTCTGTAGCGAAGGTTGGGATGTCCTGAGGTGTTACCTCACCCCTATCAGGACGAAGTGCGACGTAGAAGTCAAAATAGGCAGTGATGTATGATGGTACCGCTGTGCTGAAAAGTTTTCTTAGAAGCAAGCCATGAAGTACTTCCTACGTCCGGCAGTGGTAAGCCACTGCAACTCGCGTCTGTAAGGGGTGATGTGCTCGTCCCTACTTACACCATAGATGTAACGGATTCCCGTGTTCACTAATCTCTGCAGTTTAGTGTCCAGTTCTTGCGTTAGGTCACAGTATACTAGCGAGCAATAGTCTATTATTGAGAGAGAGAGAGAGAGAGAGAGAGAGAGGCTGGACCTCGAATTTTCACCCCAGATTGGCCACGTCATATAATATTTTTAATTTTTTTATTAGAATAATACTATTTAAGAAATAAAATGTAATATATCAGGAACCAATACTATTTTATACAAAGGGGTATTAATTATTATTATCTTTTTACAGGAAGATATAATCAACAAGTTCGTAATTTTGCAAGCGAAAATTACTCGAATATTGCTCAGCATGACAATGTTAATCCGTCTGGAGGAAATTTATGAGCTGTTCAGTATACAATTTCACTTTTACTTGTAATACACCGATTTTTTATATAAACGTATAAGAGAAAATTGTAGAAACAAAATTTGTTGCTTGGAGCTCATTCTCTTTCAAAACTTCATATCTAGTAAAAATTGCAAAAATCTATAAAATGAAAACATTTTCATTTTCTTTGGCCTCTAATAAAAACAAAAAAAAATTATATATTTATAATTTTATTAATTTTATTTGGATTGTAAACATATGCAACTAGAGAGCAATGTCACGTTCTAGCGATGGTGAAATTGGAGCACCTCTTTTAGAGACGATTGGTCAGATCTCGCTTTCACTAAAAATATCCCTCCTCTTTTTGTTATACACGCAGTGCTTTTCTGACAAAGCACATTTCTTGTTTTATATATGTATATATGGGTAGTTCGCTGACAAATCATGCTCAAAAAAAAATTCTTGCCGAAACTTGAGAATATGTTGTTCTGAAGTTCGTTACGATGTCACCTATACATTTTTAGACCAATTCGATCAATTCTCGTCAAGTTACAAGGGTTTAAGTTGGTTATTTAAGCATTTTTTGCAATTTTCGCTTATTTTCTATGATTTATAGCGGATACAATCCCTTGGTGCGGTCGAGAACCCTCTCAACGCCTGTGATCTGCCCGCGTTGCAACGCAGCTCACTGCGAGAACTGCTTCGCAAACGTTGTGTTTACACGTGTGCTGTCCCTCCGCACTTTCCTGTGTGGGGCCAGCTTCTCAACCGTTTGTTTGTCTCAACGCCCACAGAGGTGACGGTATTCGCGGTAAGTACGTAGGGAACGGGAGAGCGAAACTGAGGAAAATGGAACACGTCCCGATTAAAATAAAATAACGAAATAATATATTATGCGGTAAATCTTGTTTCTACACAAGTATACGCCGAGTCACATCAACTTCGACTATAAATTATGTAAGTTATGTATTATTTGATAAAAATCAGTAATTATTTCTACCTTTTTTGTAATCAAAACATATATTTCAAATTTAACTGTCACAATTGATGTCTATTTATTTATATATCTTTATATGTCATTTGAAGAACAAAACAATTCAACAATTGACTAGAGGTTTAGTGAACAAGAACAATCATCTAACTTATTTTAAGTATACCGTGAGTCGAACCATGATTTGCAGATCAACACAAACAATAGTATCGATTTAAGTGAAAGTGATTTCAATGATAGTAAAATTAACATGGAAGACACAATTCCATCTTGTGAAAATCATATGTTTCAACATCGTAACTCCTCGGGATAAATATCAAATGTTCCGAGGAAGGCAAAAACAAAACAGCTCTCTTTCACTCACTCGAGCACACGTGCAAAGCGTGGCGGTTTCAAAGCTTGCGACGTTACCAGGCCCATCAGTCCGAACAACCGAGCCGAGCAAAAAAAACCTGCAACGCTGCAACAGGGAAGGATGACGGGACCGCGCGTGGGAGGTAGCACGAAATTTAAAGATAGAAAATATTTATTAAGTTTCATTGTTGATTTTATTTTTGCGTCTGATTAGTTTGTCAAGTTGATTTCTTGTATCGTTTTATTTTGCTTCCTCTTAGAGGAAGCTTTGTAATAGTTTAATTTTAAGTTTTGCTAAAACTTCGTATAATCGCATTTGGAGGTGTTTAGAGTTCGAATCATGTGTATGTATGTACGTATACCGTTATGATACTGGAACCACGCGACCGGTCGTAATAAAATTTGACTTGCATATATGTTTTGTGATTCTGAATTCGGAAAAATTGTTCTATGATTCTGACGATTTTATGGACATATTATAGCCATTTTTAGATTTTTAACAAAATATTTTGTTGATGAAATAATACATACAATATATTAAACAACAGTGTATCTGAAAGAGAATAAAATAGCCTACTTTTTCCCGCGAGATTTCCCAGATTGATTGTTCTATTCAATTTTTATGATAAAAATGTTGATTAAAAAAAAATTAATATTTCTAAAACTAAATTGTCGAACGTTTCGAAAAAATTTATGACAATAAAAAACGATAATATCTATCTGCTGTAAATTGTAAACCATTTTGATGACTAGTTTTCGAGCTAAACATCAAAAACTAAAAAAATGGGTTTTCTATGTGTTACGATTATGGGAGTAAAAAGGCTTTAATTAAGTTGAAATTTTGGGAAAATATAGATCATTTGATTACCTTGGCTATAGGTCTCTTTTGCAGCTTATAAAACCATTTAGTTTAAAAGATATTAGGATTTAAATTCTTTGTCTCTCACCTTGTATACCCTGTACAATTAAAAATTACTATTTTTGTTAAACATTATAACTCGCTAACTAAAGTTCAGAATGTTTAGAGAAAATTCATGTTTTTATGAGGTTATGAGAACACTATGGTGTTTAAAATATTTAGGTTTAAATTTTTTCATGAAAATTATATGATTTGATATTGTGATGGGTGCTCCTTCGGTAAAATAATTAAGATTAAAAGTATTTTGAAAATTATTAATATACTGTATATTTGAACAATATTTTATATATTGGAACTAGAAATTTTGTTGGAGGAAGCTACGTGTCAAAGAATTGGCAGCGGTTTTATTGGTTGATTCCTTTAGAAAATTTTGATTGGACGATTAATTAATGATACCCGCAAATCTTGTAAAATCGATTAAAAAGGAGAAATTTAAATAAAGACACTAACAGATAGCAAATTAAATGAGAAACGAATTTAAGGAGACACAACACCTTTTAATCTTAAAAAAAAAATTATGAGTAAAAATGACAAAATTAAAGTAAATCATTTAAAATTAAATACCTTATACTTAACCATGCTAAAACCCTAATTATTCCTGCTGGCCCATTGTGGCACTCGGTGCAATTTTTTGTGAATTTTTTCAATGTCAGTAGGATTCCAAGTGTACAAATGGTTCTTTTAGGCTCAAATTCCAGGAGGATACTTTGTACACCTGTAGTTTTGGTATAAATGCAGGGATTTCAATTTGAATATTTAGAAAATGTTTTATAGTCAAAACGGTGGCATAATAAGCGAAAAAAGAAGAAAAAATTCAGTATTTTCAACGCCAAACCATTTCTAAGCATTCAAATCGAAATCCCTGCATTCATACCAAAACTGCTGATGTACAAAGTATCCTCCTTGAAGCAAGGATAATTAAGGTATTAGCACAGTAAAGTTAAAGGTATGTATACTGAATATCACTTTAAAAAATTCAAATGATTTATTTTAATTTTGTTATTTTTACTCATAATTCTTTTTTTCAGGATTTAAAAGTGTTGTGTTCCCTTATTACGAATATCAACCAGAACCAATCTTCATTGTTCAGCTAACACGAACTAATTAAAGAATGAATTGTTACTTGCAAAATATTATACATGCACGTGAAAAGTTACTAAAAGTATTGAAAGTCAGGTTGTTACATAGTATACCATTATGCACGACAAAGTTACTTAAGTGTAATATCAACTGTTGCATTCAGAAAACGGATGCAGGTTATGGCAGGTTCGGAGAGTTTAGCTATTTTGGTTTGAAGTAGGGGTTAAAAAGATCAGTTCAACCTAAGTTTAATACAGACTATTTGGAGCTTATATTCGATATTGGTGGATTTTCAACATTCAAATTAAGTGCAACAAGTATGTGGGGAATATTGTGCAAAGTATGCACGAAAGAAGATAGATAGATACACGTGAGAAACGGGAATTTTGAATGCACGCACTATACCTAAATGCGTTCAAAATTCCGTTTCGCGCATTCAAAATGCTCGTTTTGATGTAAGCGGGCTAGTCAGGGTGGTCTAGAAAGGTCGGGTGAAGAGAAGGAGGCGCGTGCGCTCGTTGCGCCACGTAGCCGCTGGCGTCAGTGGAGTTCGCTCCTCGGAGAGCGGAGTGACGGAGAGGCCTGCTGCAAAGCAGGCGATGAGATGGCAGGCAGGCAGAAAGGGCCTGCTGAGGCTTACAGTCCTTGACTTCTTCGTTGCCTAGAGAGCTGACACTGCTCGGACCTCTCTAGGTCGACTCTTAGATTGAGTCTGGACGAGGGAGGGCCGACCAACCCGGTGTAGGTTGCACCACCCAATTTGCAAAGGGGAAAGTAGGGAGTCTTTTTTCTTTGAGTTATTACGGGGCCTATCCCAAATAGGGATCGGTCTACTCAGAAATGACTAAGAGGCGCGGAACGCTTTAGTCAGTGGTCGTGAGGTCGACCGCCACCGAGGCCATGGGCTTCGGAGGAGTTTTTTCCTCGACGTCCCGGAGGTCCGAATCAGTCGTGATCCGCGCTGGAATATCGATCAGCTGCAGATGTTCCGGCCATTCGGCGTTCAGTACGTCGGACGATGACTCTGGGGTGTTTGGCCTCGGTTGAGGCGTTGGAGTGGCGAGCAACGGCAAATCCGTTTGAGTACTGCTGTGCTGGCAATCTGGTGCTGGCTCGGTCTGGGTGACGGCGTCGGCAATGGGAGTCTTCCGATGCTGGCGGCGCTCTAAAACGAGCGCTCGGTTGGTCTCGGCAAGCAGCAGGTGTAACAGCTTACACTCGGCCCTCAGCTCCTGAAGAGCCTGAAAAGTCAGTGTCGACATTCGCCGAACTAGCGCTGAAAATTGCTGTTTAGGGAAGGGGTAAGAAATACACAAAGTGTTTTTCTTTGAACAAAAATCAGTTTATTGCGTTAGAGTGTATTTGTGCAAGTCGCCTAGGCTCCACACGCCGTGCTACCACTCAGACGCGGTCTGATGCGGGTGGGAGGGGATGCCTCGGCATGGAAACCGGCCCGCTTATATACCCTCCAAGGCGCTGCTCCTCTTTGGGGAGTACGGCAGCCGCCTAGCGGCCGCGCACGGTACTAGCGGTACAGTGGGCGCGTTGCGGCGCTGCGGCGCTGTCGAGCGGGTTGCCGGCATCCAGGGGCTTGTGCGAGAGAGCCTACGGGTGGGTTATAACAGTTATATATATATATATATATATATATATATA
>JAZHPH010000088.1:97844-198804 GCA_037356405.1 Nasonia oneida
AATATAATGCTGCCGGACGTCGAAAAACTGGTGCTGCTGATCTTGAGATTGATGGACAACAGATCGAGCAGCTGGTGCCGCTGTCAAGTGCTATCGTTCCACCACTTCCGGACCTGTTAAGCATGCAATTAATTGCTCGTTCGCGATTACCGTATGATCTTCCGAACACACCGTTGTGGGAACTAAATATTCGTACTGTGGAAATGTTTATGTGGCCTGAATATTATTGCTTGTATCGGATGCATCGGATGCCATTGTAAAGTGCCGAACGTTTATTTAGGTCACCAGCGGATAAAGTTTTAATATGGCGCAGAAAACATTCTATGGTGCCTAAATTAAAGAGTAGACGCGAGCCTAAATACGTGGTGCTATATTTAAGCGTGTATACTGGGTGCATCCTCCAGACAACGGGTATGAGGGCTAAGGAAAGGCAGCTCAGAACCCTCTTGGTGTATCGCGATTGAAGGTATGTTATTTAAAGTATTTATAAATTAATCGATGTTTTGTTTGGTGGGAGTGTGTGTGTGTGTAAACAAATAGGGTAATTTCGCGAAATAATTGGAAAATTCTGAATTTTTCACTTGTATACGCTTCGGCTACATCAAATATGCTCAAATACGAAAGTTGCAAACCATTGTTTATAAGAGTTTTTCTCCGAAAGTTACAGTCTGAAAATTGTTATTTTTGGTTCTAATTCGGTAATTAAGAATTACCTAGCCATAGCAGTAACAAAAATTTAATTTCAAGAAAAAAAAGTTTTATTACTTAAATAGGTAGACAATACTTAATTAACAAATTCAAGACAAAAATAACAATTTTCTGATTGTAACTTCCGGAGAAAAACGCTTATTAACAATAATTTTGTTATGTTCTTAACTTATAAGAGTGGTCACCGGACAGTAACTCTACGGGTTGGTTTGCTTTTATAAGCACGGACGAGGACAAAGCTTCGGAGCACGAAGCTGAGCGCCGTCGGTACCTGACTACCTTCGCGATCTAGCTATAAGAACGGCCTCCAGTAGCCACCGGAATTTCTTTTGAAACCGCACTAATTTTTGTTGCACACACTAATTTAATTTAAACTCTTTAATGTTGATTTCGCTACTTTTCGGGTAGTTCGTAGAATGGACGTTACTCTAGTCGTGATGTCGGTATCGCGAGTATGACAGGCTACTTATGCTTCTAATTATGAGAGAAAAAGAGAGAAAGTGCGCGATTGAGGCATGCAGCCTGTTTAAATGAGAGTCACTTACCTTTTCTTTTATTTCTGCTACTGACCAATTCTGCTTCCCGCTCGTCCTCTCAGTGGGGCGTTGGCTCAGCTTCCAAAGCAGAGTGAATGCGAGGGTATATTGGTTTGCAAGGATTCATGAGTTTCCAGTTTTAAAGTACACTTGCTATTTTGTTCTTTCTTACTTTATTCAATTGTAAACAACTTGAAAATAACGGTCGCTCGCAATTATCTAACGTCTTTGTTAATTATTTCGGTTTGTCAAGAATGATGAACAACAACGTAAGTATGCTAGTCCGATAGAATGAAAAATATTATAACTGTTGCGCGATTGAAATTTGTCTAAGTTTTTAAATCGTCGAAAATATTCTAAGTCCCAAGATGTTATACCGGACCGGGCTCGGGCAGAGCTTTCGCGTGGCTTTTTAAAGTGGACTGAGAACGTGAGGACCTGCTGCTGGGCTCTTTTATGCTCTCGTAGCAGAGGCGATCTCTGATTTTTCGTCTCCTCAACGGGGTGGGTGTTTATTTATTTATTTATTTATTGTTCAACGGGCGAAATGCCCTTTACAAAAGAAAAATAAAATAAAATGATAATAATACAAAGCGATTAGTTAGACAGATGTACAAGGAATAAATTGGGTGAGCTAGTATAGCTCCGCAGAATACAGAAAGTCAAATCACATAGGTAATAAGCTAAGGATAAAGACCGAACTGATGATTTAAATAATATAACAGATTCACTACATTGAACACTTTGCGGCAGTGAGTTCCACTGACGCTTCATACGATTAATAGAGCTATAAAAGCCCAGATTCGAGGTAAAGGTGATTTCATTCAGGTCTCTAAAATTTCTAATTGGATAAGCGGCCGTCCTACTAACAAAAAGGCCACGCAGGTTCTCACAGCCAGTGAGCCCTCGAGCGATCTTATACGTCATCACACAATCGAACTGATAAAGGGTAGAGTTAACCGTTGGAATGTCGCACTCCTCCTCAATTGTTGAGTAATCGTGACAGAATTTATGTAGAGGTTTACCAAGTTTATAAGCTATGTATCTAAGGAAGGAATGACGAATAGATTCTAGTTTGTTAATTAGATACTGGCAATGAGGACGCCAGATCTGCGGACAATACAAAAAATGAGGTAGAACTAGAGATCTGAAAAGGTAAACAATTGCGGAGGAGTCCGAGAAATCAACGGTTGATCGTTTGATAAAACCAAACATGCGGAAGGACCTGGAGACCACGGCATCGATCTGTTGGGAGAACGTCAATGTCGAGTCAAAGATTACACCTAAGTCCTTGATCAACTCCACTCTGGGCGGAACGACACCGTCAATGCTGTAGTCGAACAACAGCGGGGATCTGCTTTTGCAGAACGAGATTACAGAGCACTTACTAACATTAAGAGATAAGCCGTTGTCGATCGACCACGCAGAGAGAGAATCCAGGTCCCTCTGAAGTCTAGCGGCATCCTCAATAGAGGAGACCTGCATAAAAAGCTTTACATCGTCAGCATACATTAAAACTTGTGCAGATTCGATCTTCGGTACAAGGTCATTGATATAAATGCAGAATAGGAGTGGCCCCAAGTGGGAGCCCTGAGGAACACCCGATGTTAAACGTTCAGGAGATGAGACCACCCCATTGACTCTGACTGCTTGCGATCGGTCAGTTAGATAGGAACGTAGGAGATCAAAGAGTTTGCCGCGCAAACCGAAGTTCCACAGCTTCGATATAAGTCGCTTGTGGTTAACAGAATCAAAAGCTTTCGACATATCAGTATAAATAGCATCAGTTTGAATGCGGCTACATAAAGATTCGGACACAAAATCATTAAATACTAAGAGGTTTGTTAAAGTCGATCGACCGCTAACGAAACCGTGCTGTCGCTGGGACAACTTCGCAAAAAGAGAGTTAGATAATTCAGATGCCAAGTACGCATCGAGAATCTTGAGGATGCAGCCAATAGTCGAGATGGGACGATAATTTGAGACGCTCCGTCTATCACCATTTTTGTAAATGGGTACAACATATGAAATTTTCTACGGGGTAGGGAAGTGACCAGAGCGCAAGGAAGAATTGAAGATCTCAACTACAGGCCGCTCCAGGACAGACTAGCACCGCTTCACAAAGTACGGCGGAATATCGTCAGGGCCTCCATTGATGTTGTCGTCGAGATTGGCCACAATGCCACGTAGGGTTTCGGTAGACAGCACGATGTCAGAGAGCCTAAATGTAGATGTCAACCATGTCGATGTCCTTCAGAGCATCAGTTCTAAAAACAGAACCGAAGTATCTGGAGAAGAGATTGGCGACTTCAACATCACTGGAGGCGCTGGAGGGACCGCTAAACATATTGGACGGGATACAAGAGTCGTTTCTCAAGTATTTCACAAAAGACCAAAATGTTTGCAAATTGCGCTTTAAGCCCGACTCGACAGACGAGATGTAATCACGATACTTAGACCTAGACATTCTGAAACAGACTTTTGAATTCGATTTCATCTTGCTTACATTTAGACGATTTCCACGCAATGTGCGCGATTTTCTTTTTACGGATCGCATCGATGAGGTCAGAGTCATACCATTTCGGGTATGAACTGAGGGACTGTCTAGAGATTGGAACGTGTTGTGGAATGACATCATTTAGAATGGCATTGAATTTATCAACAGTTGCGTCAGGATCATTAGACAGTGAACTGAGGACAGTCTCCCAGTTCACCTCCGAAAGGCGGACCCCGATTGCCTCATAGTCGGCAGCGTATAATTTACGTTTACAAAATCTAAATACACGGAACGCATCGGGTACACTGCATACATTACACATAAATACACCAGGAACGTGATGTTCATCGCAGGGCAGAATATCTTCATTGATGTCCAGCGGAGAGACAAGGTCCCTCGAAGCGAAGAGAAGGTCCAACGAGTAATCCTTCGATGGATGGGTCCGGAAGTGTTGAGACATGTCCATTGATGCACAGAAGCTCCGGATATGGCATCCTCGAGGCTCCTCACATGGCTGGAGTATACCTGAACAGAGGAATCAGGGCGTAAGTAGGATGCAGCGATGAGGAGCCTGAGCAGTGAGACAGTGAGATCCTGACTATAATCTGCTCAATCGTACCATCCGAAGAGACCAATTCAGACTGCAGGAACTTCTTCACTCTAATCAGGACACCTCCACCCCTCTGAACTCCAAGCGACGAGAGATCACGGTCACATCTAAAAATATTGTAATGCTGCATACCCAGTTCGGACGACAAGATACATTCCTGGAGCCAGGTTTCAGTGATCACAACAATGTCAGGCAAAAGAGACAGCTGATAAAGTTTTACCTTAAATAAATGGAGCTTACCATACATTGAGTCAGCATTCTGATAGTAAAGCGAGAGCTTGTTGACTGGCTTCACAGAGTTTACTAGTTTTTTGGAGATTTCTGGGTGCGATCATTATGCTGTTGGCTGGAGATCTTCCTAACCTCAACCAGTCACGGCGTGCCCTTGATGTAGATAACTTTCTTCAGGTTGTCAGGGTGAGAGATGTTGTGCGAAGCAGCCTGGACTTTGAGCTTCCTATAAAGCTCCCTTTGCTGCACAGTGTGATCAGCAGTGACAGCCACAGAGTCAGGCAGCAGTTTGCGGTTCTTCAAAATACGAGAGGCATCCTCACTTGATGCAAGACGAATAAGAATTGGAGGAAATGCGCTGCTCCTGAATGGGCGAGGAAAGCGATGGATTGTGATGGCACCAGTGTTGATACCATTAATCTTGGTCAGAAGGTCGCGAACAGCCTCAATGTCGTCAACATAAGCCTGAACAGGAACGTTATACAACATCAGGTTAGAGGATCTGCGAATCCTGTCCTGCAACTCAGCAGCCATAGCCTCACAGTCCATTGAAGAGCCAGAGTTGAGTTGGTTACCTCCAGGAGGGCCACCAGGGCCAGTCGCTGGGCTCGCTTGACTATCCAATCTAGCCTTGATGTCCTCAACCTCTCTCTCAAAGGCTTGAATATCTTTACAGTTGGTGCGAGGAGAGCTGAGCGAGTATTGTGCCCAGGCGACGATCTATGTTGTGGAGCACCGCACTGCCACCATCCGCACCCTGAGCTAATGGAGAAGCCGCTCTGGAGTTCACACCAGAGTCTCCACCAGTCTGTGGAAGCTCTTGGGGGTTCGGAAAAATGCTGCTGCTCGTGCAACACCTCAGCCTGCCGTCCTTCCACGCTCTACTTCTACCTCCACAGGCTACATGAAAAGTCGCAAAGCAGATCTTGCACACGACTCCAGATCCCTCCTCCACGGCACACTGCAGTGGAAGCAGGTGTTGACACCTGCCATTACGCCAAACACAGCAGGACGAACACAAGTCACAACACCGGTGCAAGGACGAAGGACACCCAGGGGACACAGCAGCGGTCGCAGCAGCAGGTCAGACAGCAGAGACTCCAGCAGACGACGTGTCTCCACCCTCCTCAGTAAACAATCCAGGTCGCGCACCACGTACACCACACACGGGAACTCAGCAGCGCGAGGACTGACGTGCGAAAGAGAGAGAGAGAGAGAGAGAGAAGAGTATGTTCGGACCAAGATGGCAGACCACCGGAGCGCCTAACCTAAGACAACTGCATACAGGCGCAACTGCACTATGACTGCACACCTGCGACCGGGTAGCACACCAGCTGATGGAGGAGATGCAGATGTCCCCGCGACTCTAGGAAGGCTCGTCAAAGCCCCGTTCGAGACTCAAAACAGACGGAGGCGAATCCACTTGCTGTTTATATATGCAGCTGAGGCACAGAGAGCACAGATCGCGAATATGCACTTATTTTTGGTCGGAAACGTCAAAATCACTGGGTAAACGGTCGAAAAAGCGGAGCTTCCAAAATAGCACGTCCGACCACTCAAGTGTTTGGTCAATTAGGAGGCCTAGATGCAGCTTCTTGCCTTATTTGGAGCGTTTAATGCATGTGACGTTGCAGGGAAGGCTAATCAGAAAACCAGAGTAAAAATCCTCTCCTCCAGTACATTGAGTCCCCTTGTGCTCCTCTCCTGTCAAACTCGCCTCTGATTTACTTTTTCTTATCTGCAGGCTTATAGAGCTCCTCTATGCATTTTGAGCCGACTTGCGCGGTGTCCTCTTTGGCGGCTCCTCGAGTTGCCAGTGCGCGTGACTTATGTGTCACTTGCCGATAGCGCTGCGCGTACCGTGGATTCCCCCTTCATTGCAGGTGCATCGCTTTCTGGTATGCGCGGTTCATGATGTACAGTACGCTTCTTATTTTTCTTTCTACTTGTGCTGTGCTATATTCGTTATATTTTGTAGTGGCTCGGTTTTAGTATCGGTGTGTTCTGCTTAGTCTTTTGCTGTAGAGTCATAATGTGTGCATGCATATCGGTGGATTCACTTGGTCTCTTTCCTCTGCTGTAAAACCGCAATGTGTGCGTGCGTATCGGTGATCTTTTTTATCCTTATTGTTTTACGTGAATCTATTATTATTATTGATTTTCTTAACTGATCTTACTTGTCAATATTCGAGTTTAATTATGTTTTTATGTTTACTTCGCCTTACGTTGTCATTCCTTGTTCTTATCTATTCAATTAATTATTTAGGATCCGTTTAATAATAATGTGATAGTATCCTGATGCCAAGTATAGTTTTATACTTTTTGCTATCAAGAGCGTCTTGTGCCCTACATATTCTGAGTTTGTTATATCTTATTATACGGTGCATTCTAGTGAAAAGGGTATCAATTGATTTACTTTATAATAACTAACCTTACTTGTTTTTAATATATCAAAATGCGAAAGAAAGTGATCATTTCGCAGTTTGCAACTTTCGTATTTGAGCATATTTGAGCTAGCCGAAGTGTATACAAGTGAAAAATTCATAATATTTCAATTATTTTGTGAGTTACAATAAATTATTGCTAAAATGTCTACATATGTGCGCGCCTGTGTGTATTTGGACGATACTTCTTCTCCCCTATTACACTGGTCCTTCGTGGTGGGTGTAAGTCACATACATTTTTTTTGTGGCTTACTCGGTGAATCGCGTACTTGGCGAATCGCGTACTTGGTATGGTAGGCATCGTGTAATTTGACTTTCCCCTTCCCCCCAATCACCTCGGACGATGGCGCGGACAGGCCCCCCGTGGAGGGGGTTTGTTTTGACGCGCCATAGTTCGGGGACAGCACAGGAGTCAAGTAGAGATAGGCCTAGTGGCAGGCCTACGCGACGGGACGTCGCTGTCAATTTCTTTTTCTTGAATTTCTTTTCCGGGTTGAAGAATACGCCTGGTATATAAACAGGAGTTCGCTCGCTGCGCGGGACGGCGAGCTGTTTGGAAATTGAAATCTTACCTGCCGAGCTCGAGGGGCGATCGTACTCATACAAAAAGTTCAACTCTAGCGAGGAATACTTGTTGCTTAAGCGCGCGTATAGAAGAAAGTCAAAATATCCAGATGATGTTGAACAGCATCAAAGACGAAGTTGGGAACTGGCTACTGAACCTCAGCAGGGGTGAACTGCAGCAAACGCTGTCGAGCCTGCGATTAAAGCAGGACGGCACTGCAGAAGAGCCGTGGGTGCGACTACACAAGTGGCTGATGAGCGAATATGACGCGTCATACTTCGAGCCCACGAGCGGACTAGGAGCCGCGGCGGTGAAACAAAAACGAACAGTGAGCCGCAGGTCGTTTTTGGAGACAATGTAATGTGCCATGTTCAAATTGCATGAATATATGTTTATTCGTGTGTGTATGTGTGATTGAGTATGTATGTAAGAGTACATGTGAATATATGCATGTATTTATATACAAATGACACCTGCGTGACTGCAACCATGCATACACATAAACAATGTACATCCGATCGTGACGAAGCAACTGGATTGCAAAAAATGTAGAGCGCCGAAAATCGGAGTGAACGACTACTGCAAGGCGTACGCGTCGATACTTTGTGGTGAATACTGATTGGACTACCGCGATCTTATTCATCTAAATTTCATAACTGCGTGAATCGGTACCGAGGCTTTAAAAACCCCGGAGCCGATCCACGCAATGCCTTTTTGCGTAGTGACTTACTCACTGGCGGCTACAACTGATTCTAAGGTGAAGCGGCGGTGTTTGCTAGCGTTAGTGTTTGGAGCGTGCTAAATCTGTCCAACACCTTGGGAGCGTGCTAAATTCGTCCCTTGACATAGCATACACCGAAGAGCCCTTTGAATACAGATCAGTGCCACAGAGAGAAGTATAAACTAGGGACCGTCGAGTGAAATCTCCGGCGTTAGCAAGAGCCGTTGACCATCCTTATTTTAAATTGCCACGTGAACGCGTGTAGACCATACAGTCACCATCTGCCACGAAGGGTGATTAGAACTATCTAAAGTGCGCAGGATTATAATAATAGTAAGTTGTTAAGTTAAATCATAGGTACTTTACAATTAATAAATAAATAAGACTAAACTTACTAAATACTACTGTAAAACGACAATATCCTAAGCTAAATATATCGAAATTTCGTCAACTCTATAAACTGAACGTCTGTGAAGTGCTCTGAGCCAATAAAAACATAACAATCTATATAAATAAAACCTTTGTGTACCAAATTGATAATAATAACTAAACCTCAATCAGAACAAATAAATTCGAATCAGCTTAGCAGTCACGACGTGCAGGTAAGAGTATTTTACTTGTGGACTAATCATCAGCATCCACACCCGAGGCGAGTTAAGCGAACATAACGCGGAGTCTGCAGGACACAAAAGTGTCACAAGCGACTGTCCTGCAACGACCGTAAGTACATTAGACACTCACACGTCCGCCAAACACAGTCTAGGACAGAATACCGTCCGCACGCAAATACGTGTCCGCGCAGACTAGCAGCGCGGGACATCCTGAATTCCACAGTCCGCGTGTAACTTTAGTAACAGAACAGGCTCTCGAGCCGAAGGCTAGTTTTCGCGAATAAATAATCATTTGTAAAACTCGCGCAGCCCGTCCTACCATCTAGTACGGTCTTTACAACAAGATGCACCGAAGAAAAAAGTATCGGTATCAACCCACATCTACTAAAAGAGCTGATGTCGGATCTGGTAGTCAAGAAAAAGAATGCAAAGAACATTAGACAACGCCATCGAAGAGAACGTCAACACACCAGAAAAAGCACACGGAGAAGCTGGAGCAGACGAGGACGACTTCAAAGACTGCATTGCCGGGGTAGACGGACAAGAGTACCTAATGCTGCCTGGCATAGTAGATTACCTAAAAAAAAATGCAGCAAACAGTTAAAAGCACCAAACCGAGGCACGACGAGAACGTTCGTGAGAGACATCGTGACTATAGTTCGCAAGTAGGACTTGCGATTCTGTGGAAGCATGACGGATAGAATCGACAGGTTTTTAGAGCGCCTAGAGTCAAACATGAGGCTAGCACAGATGACAGAGGCCGAGAAAATGGAATCACTCACACACGTGGTCACAGGTGTCGCGGCGAAGTAGTGTGAGAATAACAAGGATAGCTGGAAACGCTGAGAAGAGTTTTGAACAGCAGCTACAAGGTGGTATAGGACGAACAGGCGCTTTCAACAGCACCAGGCCTCAGATGCCGAAAAAAATACCAAGGCGCGCACGAGCCCCTCAACACACCTCCTTAATTTGTATGCTACTTAAACTTTAAACCATTTTTAAATTCATTCTAAAATTTTCGAATTTAATTCTACCCAGAGCCTTACAATTAGTTAAAATATCAGAAATATTATTTTCTGAGTCTACTTTTACAATTTCAATTTCTTTCTTTTCGGAGCTCTCATTTACAAAATGATAATGTACTTCAATGTACTTTGAGATTCTCGTCATGTTACCAAACGTTACCATATATTTTTATTGGTTTTTCTAAATTTATACTAAAGTCTTTTAGCAAATTTTTAACAACATTGATTTTACTTACAGCTTCTGATAAAGCTACGTACTCAGCGGCTATTGACGACTTTCTCACTCTGCCCTGCTTTCGGACTTTCCTATATATAACATTTCCATATAATCTTATAATAAATCCTGTTGTGGATTTCCTATCGGATTTATCTTCTGCCCAATCAGCATCAACAAAACTGTCCATGACTTCAGCATTTTCATTCTTTTTATAAGTTAACTTTAAGTCTTTAGTCAAATACAAATATTTTAGAACTCTCAACGCATATTTATAATGAGTTTCATTGTAGCTATTTTAAAATCGACTTAAATAATTTACACTATAACTAACATCTAGTCTTGTTTCAGAGCTTATATATAATAATGCTCCTTTGAGATTTCTAAATTTTATATCACTTGATGCTGTTTGTGCGGATTCTAGACTTAAATTTTGTTCAATCAGTGTTTTAAATAGTTTACTATTTTCAATCAGAGAAAAATCAAATCCTACACGCTATTACACATACATACCACATACATACATGCGATACGGAGGAAAGTGACGTCAGTAAAGGAGGAGAGTACATGTAGAAACAGGAGGGGTGGCACTCGCACTGGCCCTGTGCATTGAGAATCGAGCCGCACGATGACTATCAGCAAAGGAGGAGAATATTTTCGGTCGTTCTAAGACTTAGAATATTTTCGATCATATCATATCAGACTTTGAATACTGACGTTGTCGTTTGATGCAATGTGGAAAATTATAATTGCTTTACAATGTATGCGTTAGTTGTGAGCGAGCATTAAACAAAATCTTGTTGCTATGAATAATCTTGATTGAGAATTTAACCGCGACTGCACATTTAAATCAATAAACTCCTAATTAATGACGCGTCTATTCATACTTGAGATCTATTCGCTTTGGAAGCTGTGCCGACGTCCAACTGAGAGGATGCGCTGGTAGCAGAGCAGGTCAGGAGCAGAACAAAACATGAGATAAGTGAAATACACACGCATAGGCCGCGCGCCTTACTAAATATTCTATTTCTTTCTTTCTCTTATCACAATTCGTCGCACGAAAAGTCGATCGCATCTTCCAAAAGTCTAACATAATATTAGTCCGTGATACAATCGTAACAATAAGAGTGATGTCCTACTTAACTAACTACTAAGGAAAGATTAATTTGCATTATAAATCTCAGTGTTGGATTTAGACTATAAATACATAAAGATCAATGACGGTTCCAAAAGACTTTCCGGCGGCTACTAAAGGCTGTCCTTTATAGATCGCAAAGGTAGTCAGGCACCGATGGCGCTAAGAATTTGCGTTTTAAAGCTTTGTCGTCATCTGTGCTTATAAAGCAAATCAACCCGTAGAGTTACTGTCCGGTGAAAACTCTCATAAGTTTAGGACATAACAATAGCCTCTTTCCATAAATCACAATCATTTCCCTGTAAAGCTTCTTCGTAAGTTTTCGGGCTGTCTGCGCTTACAATGTTTACGTAAATATAATATGAATCGGATTTATCATATCTATTCGGTTTCTTTTATTCGCGTTCTGACCTTCGCAGTTCAATTTCTTGATCATCAATTTTCTCATCTGATTTATTACTTGGTTTTCTCTCTTTCTTATTTTCATTTACATTACAACATTTTCTTCGATTTCGTTTGATTCAGAGTTTTCATTTATACTAATGTCGGATTCATCATCACTCTCATCATCACATTTAAATCCAATTAAATTTTCATTTTCGATAAAGTCTACATGTCGTGTAACTATTATTTTTCTGTTTACTAAAACTCTGTATCCAACGCTTTCATAGCCTACGAGTATACCTATGTCAGCTTTTCTATCCCATTTTGATTGTCCTTTTATTTCTGGAACTCTAACAAATACTTCACGTATAATTTTAGATTACTAATGTATGGTTTTTTCCCAAAAAATATTTCAAACGGAGTTTTATTCTGACTTGTATTTGTTATTGTTCTATTTTTTAAATACGCTGCGGCTTTTATAATTTTTGGCCAATACTTAATATTTAATTTCGAATCATACAGTAAACATCTCGCTGAGTTCATTATTGTCCTATTATAGCGCTCTGCTGTTCCGTTCAGCTCGTGTACATACGGTGGACATGGTTCTACTATTATTCCCTTTTCACTACATAAATTAAACATGTTTTTATTCATATATTCTCTACCATTATCACACCTTAATCTTTTAATTTTCTTGCCAGTTAAATTTTTGACATTATTTATATAATCTAAAAAATAATTGTACACTTCATCCATTGATTTTAACGTATATACTAAAGCGCATTTACTAAAATCATCTATAAAGGTCAAGAAATACTTAAACTAACTCTAATATTCCATTTGCACCACTACGATTATTTTGGAATGGCAAATTATGCATTTTATTTTGTATGCACGTTCCACATTTTAGCATTACATTTTCGAAACTTTTCGGCATTTCTTCAACTAATTTTTCCTTGCACATTGTATTTAGATTTTGCTACTATCCGTACACACTAAAGAGAGTATATGAACAGGCATGCGTGCGCGACTATAGCAAGCAGGATAAACTGGCACGCGGTAGCGGTAACAATAGATATTGTGTGAAGGCGTGAGTATAGAGAAAGAAAAGCAGCTTGACCGCCGAGAGCGTAAGATGACTATATAGAGAGCCAGAGCACACGTTGTGCGTATCCGACGATAGAAGTGTAATCTCCAACAATGAGTATTAAATAAAGGTACAACACTAACCCGAAGGGTTCACTGGAACGATGGGTAATATTATTTATTACACCAAATCCCTCATTTATTAACAGAATCTATTCTGTCTTCTACTGCATTTGACCTTTCTTATATAGTAACGGAGAAGAAATCTTCTCACTTGCGAGTATGAACATTTAAAGCGACACCAAGCGGTTATATTAAGAAACATAGGGTCGATTAAAATCGACTAGTTTCCCAATGAATTTAATCGATTCTTATCGAGATATAAAGGTTTTTTTTTCATAAGGGATATTACACTGAAAAAAAAACTCAGCTATTTTAACTGAAATCGCACCAGTCATCCGTCATTGTACGAAGACTCGCCAAAATTACCGTAGAGTTCAGTAGTTTTAAAGAATCAGTTCAATTTTACGAGTCGCGTTTCGCCAAAACTACCAGTGGCACACCGTTGTTCTTACTGAACAGTCGTTACGGTGTCAGAACATTTAAAACTACCGGACTTTACAGCAGAAACGACTGTGTTTTTTTTTGTGTACAAAACTTTGATCATTAGAGTTACTTAAACTGTTTGATATTTAGATTGCGATTCAGACCAATTCACATCGATAATTTAAATCAATCTAGTATATTTAGCAGGGATTCTTTTTTTGATTATTTAAATTGATAAAAGTATAATTGAATCTAACCGTAAAAAAGTATTGAGATCGATTAAATATTATTTAAACGAATTACCTTATGAATCAATTAAAATTTATTGATAAAATCATGAACATCATAATATTATAATATGAAAATCATAATATTAGAAAAATGATTATTATTTTTATTATTCGAATCAATTAAAGTACCATTAAAACCAATCCTTAAAAAACAAAGATTAGAATATTAAAAGTATCATTATTGTTGTGATCATTTCAATCGATTAAAGTAACATTAAAGGCTAATCCTTGAATGATAGATTGGGATAGATTTAATATTTTACTAATAAAGTACCATTTAAACAGATTTATATATACTGAAAAACTCGACCGCCAGGTGGCGCGGGGTCAACATGTCTCGTTCGGAGCTTTCGGATTTTTCGGTTTGTCGTTAAAAATAAATCGAGAATCACCATCCCGAGTGTTTTCTGTGTCCGCGCATATATAACTCGGTACTAATTTAGTGGTTATCGCGCGGATATCAGTGGATTCTCTCTCGCCTCATTGTGCCTTGTGTACACGTGGAGTGCGACTTCGACGGTAGCAGCGGCGCTCAGCGTTTAAAAGGGTTTTAGTTGGCATTCCAAGTACTTCCCAGTGCCGAACATCCTGCACTGGAAGCCGAGCATCCCCGCACCATCGTCAGGATACACCGTCATCGGCGAGTGGGCTGCTTGGAGCATTGCGGGCTAGGAGTCGAGCGCCAGCCATCTTGTTTCTCCTCCCGCCTCGGCAGTGGCCGAGTTTTGCTGCGCTGCGCATGCCGTTGCTCGCAAGCAACACGGCTCGGTGAATTGTCTTCTCTCTCTCGTACGCCTCCTGTGTCTTCCCAGGGTATTTTTAGTGGCGTTACTTGCGCACTAGAGAGCTCTGGCTGCCTGCTTATTGTTTTGTAAAGCGTCGTGGCGTGTAGTGCTCCGTCTGAGACTTGTGCTTATTTGTCTGGTGTATATTTCAGTGTTAGACAGCTATGTCCCTGAACGGTAGCGTTTCATCCGCCAGCTTCTGAGACGACAGAGTCATGACGATAGACGATTCTTTGGTTACAAAGCGTATGCCTATATTGAGCGTATGCGTCGATTGTGAATATGAAAATTGTGATTGTTTTGGACAAGGTGACATTAACTGCGTAAAATGCAACCGTCGTTTCCATGAGAAATGTGCCGGGTTGTCGGGCTGTGTTAAGTAGTGATGACCTTGACAAGGTGGTCTGTAACCTCTGTCTCGGACCTTCGACCTCCGTTTCCTCTGCTCATCTGAGTATCGGCGGATCACGTGTGCCTGCTTTGGTCCCAGTGTCGGTTGCCGTCGGAACATCTGAGTAAGTCAGCAGCGGTGTTCCCTGCCCCCTCCTATACCATGGTCTCGGGCGATAAATTTGAGGAGCTGAAGAGCTTGCTGCAGAGTAACTACGCCGGCATCAGGGAGTCTCTGACTGGTATTGATAATAGGTTCGCGCGCCTGAACTCTCAGCTGGATCAGGACAGGACGGAGAGGCGTGCTATTTGCGCGAAAGTCGCTAAGCTGGATGGCCGTTTGAGGGCCCTCGAGGAGCGCCCTGCTGCTGTTCCGGCTGGTCCGGTTGTCGTGTCTGGGATTGTTTGCACCACTGCCCGATGGTCGAGCTGTCCAGGCTCTTGCCTCTCTTGACTCTGCGTCGGAGGTCCAGGACCAGCTGTACCGCTCGCGCAACCTCCTTCTGTACGACGTCCCAGCTGGCGGGTCTGACTCTGATTTGGCGACTGTCAAGGAGATCCTGGGCAGATTTCCAGTCTGGATCTTGATGAAATCAGCGTCAGGAGGATTACCAGGTCGACTTCTCGAGGAACTTCCCCTCCATTAGTTGTAAGATTCAGCGCCAGTTTTGAGGTGATCAGGGTGATCACATACAGGAGTCTTCTTCCATCTGGGATTTCTGTTCCCGCGGACCTTACACCAGCCCAGCGCGCACGTCGTCGTCAGCTGCTTGAGGAAGCGAGCAAGCACAATCGTGACCATCCAGACAAACCTAAGACTGTCAAATTTGTTCGGGGTAGTTTGACTCTCATCGACGCCAAGAAAAGACAGGGTCTTTTTCTTGTTAACAGAAACCAAAGCTAACTGTTGTGCCGCGGATAAAGCCAAGCTCACCATCTACTACCAACATTAACGCGTTTTAGTCTTTTCTTAAGGGTTTGAAGGACGAGGCTGGTATCTCAGTTACTACGTATCTTGACGATTTAAAGGCTGAATCGGAGTCTGAAACGGTTAACTTGTTTTCTTTCCATTTCAGTTCAGTACATGACTGTAATCCAGCTAGCCCTTTGAATCATCTCCTAGAATCGCGTGAACTTATTTCCAATATTAGAGTTTTGGCGAAGGATCTGCGTCCTTTTGTCCGTGAGTTGAAATGCACAGCGAACCCTGGTCCGGACAATGTACCTAATGTCTTTGTTAAGCGCTGCTGGCCAGCTTTGGAGAGGCCTATAGTTGATATTTTTAACAAGATGTTGGCTAACAGATATTTTCCTAAGGCGTGAAAGCGTTCTTACATTTTTCCGGTGTTTAAACACGGCGATAGACATGATGTCAAAATTTATAGGCCTATTTATCTTATCAGCTGCATTCCGAAGCTTTTCGACGCGATTTTGACCGACGTATTGTCCCAGCGACTGCTTTGTAAGATCACTGATCTGCAGCACGGCTTTCTGCCTGGTCGATCGACTTTAACTAACCTCTTGATTTTTAATGACTCTGATGCCCTTGAGAACTCGGCTCAAGTGGACTCCATCTATATTGATTTCTCTAAGGCTTTCGATAGAGTTAATCATGGCAGGTTGCTGGCTAAGCTGTGGAACACTGGTGTTCGTGGCTCCATATTTGATCTATTGTCGTCATACCTTTCGAATCGCTATCAAGCCGTCAGAATAAATAATAGTATGTCTCCAGCTGTCTTAGTGTCGTCTGGCGTACCTCAGGGCTCTCACCTGGGTCCTTTATTATTTTCCATCTATATTGATGATCTCGTCAAGCAATTTCGCTTTGCGAATGCCCTGTTGTATATATATTTTTCTGTAAATAATTTTGTATAATGTATATAATATAATATATAATATATATAACAGTATATGATCAAAAAATATATAATCCATTTTTCATATTTTCACCCTCTTGATCCTCACTCTCACGCTTATAGTAAGGGATGGTAACGCAAAACCATAAACAAAGTTGGGGCTGTTCATAAAGTCATTGCCATAATCGTCTTCAGCATCCACGAAAACCCTGGAAGCATTTTTTCGGCGATTCTCCATGTTTTCATCCTCCAACTCCCCAAACTCACCCCTAGAATGAGGGATGGGATGGTCAAAGTTGTGGCTGTTCATAAAGTCATTGCCATAATCGTCTTCAGCATCCACGAAAACCTTTGAAGCATTTTTTCGGCGATTCTCCATGTTTTCACCCTCTAACCCCCCAAACTCAACCCTAGAGTGAGGGATGGGATGGTCAAAGTGAGGGGTGTTAATAAAATCATTGCCATAATCGTTTTCAGCATCCACGAAAACCATTCAAGCATTTTTTCGGCGATTTTACATGTTTTCACTCTCCACCCCCTAATTTCACCCCCTCAGTGGTGGATGCTTGCATTTCCAATAATTTTCCCTCAATTGGTATGACCTACGGTTGAATTAAGAACAAAAATCAGATCGATATTTCCCTTTTTTATTGAAGATATTAGGTTTGGAAAAAGCGATATATCCGATATAAGGGAAAGTGTGCTATATTCGTCAATATTTCGGCAATATACTTTTTTTGGTTCCCTATTACACAACGAACAAAATGAGCCCTTATAGAGTCATTTTAACCGTAATTTCAAGAGAATCAAGACTTTTGATCACTTTTTCGGCGTTTAGGAACACTGTGCGACGGCTGTTGTTCTATTTGATCTTCACGAGCGATTCCTGTTTCTCTGACGCCGTGTACTGAAAAACAAGCAGACGCAATTAATATTACACATTGAAAATCATTTGCACAACCTTGGGACGCTCTGCCCTGAGCTCTCGAGTCTGGCATGAAATTTCACCACGTTACAAAGTATAGGCCGGATCCTAATATCACGGGTGCCATGAGAGACGACGACGATACTTGGAAACTCGTCGTCCCAGCCGAAAAACGACTGCAAGTGCTCCAAAGCAAATGGCAAATTGATACTTGCAGCACTGAAAGAGAGTCATTCTGAGGTTCGGAGCACCCGATTTCATTCCGATAACGGCACCGAATTTAGAAATAAAACGGTAAGTGAATACCTGGCAACTTAAGGCATACACTATTAGTACTTGCCGCCGTACCACCCGCGAGCTAACCCGGTGGAACAAGTAAACTATCAAGATGGAAATCGCCGCGTTTGCAGATCATAGAGCGTAGGACGAGCATCTCAGCGAGATTGCATTCTCGTTGAATACAACCATCAATGCCAGCGTCACTTAGAGCAAAAGAAGACCAAGAAGCAGCGCGACAGGGAACAGTAGGTGATTGGCAAGCCCGCCTCGCCAAACTACCAGCTTTACACGAGCGAGCAAAAGCCCTGTCTGGTGAAGCACAAGCTCGCCAGGCGTCGTATTTCGATGCTCGTCGCCGAGCAGCGACCTTCAAGGTCGGCGATATTGTCGCCAAGAAAAGGCACGTACTGTCGTCGGCCGCCGAAGGAATGGCGTCGGAACTAGCCTTGCCGTCTGTAGGCCCTTACACCATCACCGCACAAGTTAGCTCAAATACGTTCGAGCTGATCGGCAATGACGGGACAATGGAGAAACTAGTGTCGGCCGAGAAGATGAAAATCTTTTACGACACGGACGACGACGAAGTAGACGACAACCAAGCTCGACCACCGAGTGATGGTAGCGAGACAGAGGCGATGCGCGACCCGCCGGAAGCGTGCGGAGACGAGCCTGAGCTCGAGCCGTCGGATTTAGGGACGGGGGGCGACAATAAGTACGGGCAGTGACCGAAAAAGCGTGTAACCGCGCCAGCAGGCGCGTGCGATAGTGGAGTAGCGAGAAGCACATTAGGAGCGGTGGGGAAACCTCCCTCCGCGCGGAAGACCGCAAAAAATTGTAACGGAAAGCGAGCCGCTGGAGGAGCAACAAATTGTTAAACGTAAGCCCGGCCGACCGAAGGGCTCGACCAAGGCTAAAGTCAAAGATAAGGCGGAAATATCACCCCTAAAGACGCGGGCGAAGAATCGCGCTGCGCAAGCATGACCGTACGATTGCTATATTATACTTACGACCATATTAATTAGCATTTATTATCATAACCCTTCTCTTTCCTCCTTTTCCTCAAACAGTAGAAGATGGAACCAGCTGAGAAAAGTTCCGAAGAAGAAACCCGTTACGAGATCGGTGCGGCGCGTATGCATCGTCTCGCGAAGATAACGGGTATACCGTGTCCAGCATCGGAATCGGAGATAGTGTTGCGTGCCTTCTCGGAGCTGGTGAAGCTGTCCGAAACCGTGAGTCGCGCCCGCAAAGAGGCCGAACTGGACGAGACGGTGGTTACCGTGGTGGAGAAGAGAAGCGACTATCCAGCTGAAGATCCGCCAGCGAACGAAGAGGCAGGTGCTTGAGGCGTAACGCCTGAGCCATCAACCCCGGTGGCGAGCTCCTACAGTGATGAGGAGCGCGCTAACAGCTAGAGCGACCTGCAAGTACTGCGCGACACCATCTAGGCCAAGCTGTAGAGCATTTTCACATGACATAATCTGTTACAGCAAATCAATTGTGCGATCATGTAAAGGATGATAAGCAGATGAAAGAGTATATGTTTTCCACTCGCATTTCCGTTCCTTATTGTTAGTTATTAACAATTTATTGCGAAAAAAGGCGATTTTCATTTTTTTTGCTAATAACTTTACTGCATCGCGCGGCAGCTTCATGCGCGAGAGCAGAGTTGCCAGCTCGGCAATACTCGAGAGGCGCGCGCGGAATCGGCGCGCTGGGTCAGATAGGCAGAAGCGCTAATGCGATTTAGACGTGCGATACCAGTAAATCACCCGCGAGTACTTACACGGCAAGACGTGAGCACCAAGACCAACCAGAGGCCACCTGCTGGAGGAGCCAGCCCCACGCCAACACCACCGAGAGCACCCAGGGTACCCCACCAATGCCACTACATCGACCAGGAGGGACTCCTCCCGGTCAGTTAGAATTATCCCCGTCAGCCGCTGGAGATAAGCGAAGGCCAAGCGATCGATGCGCGCGCGGACACCGTAAGTCATCAATAATAGCTACTGCGCGATTATCAGAGTATCGAACCGACTGCAGACGCCATAGTAGAGGCTCGCTGCCACCGAGTTATCGGCTCGAGCCGTGAGTGCGAAAGCGTCCTCTCGCGCTACGCGGTACATTGTAATAACACCGAAAGAGAATATATCACTTTATCACAGAATATAGATGCACGCTTAATTATTCCGCAACCTTATCACGTCCTTCTGACGAACCCGGTAAGGTAAAGCCGGTGACATCACGGCGCGGGTACAGGGCACGCGTCTGGGCGGACGACTCTACACGCGAAGAAAGCGCGGCGAGTTTCGCACGCCGCGCAGTTGTACACCGAGGCAACCCGGCTGCATTGAACGGAGTCGGCATTGCACCGACGGCTAACTTCCGTCGCCGACTTCAGCATTAACGAGGGATAGCTGAGTAGAATTAAAGTGAGTAATCCTCCTCGTTGACCCTTACAGCATTTTCGCGGCTGTCGCGCTGAAGTTCAGTTGCCCCGTGACTATATATGTACACACACACACATATCTATACGGACATTTTCTAAAAATACTTGATTTGAAATTCTAACATACCAAAAAGTATTTTCTAGAAGTTTTGACGAAACTTAAAATTTTACTATTACAAAGCTTCCTCTAGGAGGAAGCAAAAAACACGGTATGTAACAAGCAGGAAGTAGTTTTTTTTCAAACTCGAAAGGCGCTTAAACATCATCCTCGCTAGAAAAACCCGATTTCCCCCTCTAGTTGCACCATATACTATTTCTCACCCCACATCGGAAAAAGCGGATTTTTTTTATTCCTGAAAAGAAAATAGTATATGACGCATCTAGGGAGGTAAAGTATTTGCGAGTCCTCACTTTGGACTCGAGTGGCAATTCACACGAGCTCTGGACTCGTTATTTTACCTCTCATAGTGTGTATACGATTTTACGTACCCCCGCGACCAGGAAGGAAAAGTTCCTGTCCGTGCAGCGTGTGCGTTTGTATCAAGCTTTTGGATATATACATGAATGCATATATTTCAAATATATAAAAAAATATTATTTTTTTCAGATTAGTAAGCGAAGAAGATAACAGTGACGATTAGATGAAAATAAATTTATGCTTTATTAATTTCTAAAGCTATTATTTAATAAAAAGTTAGAAAAACGAATGATGAAACAAGCATTACTTATTTATTCTGAAGCTTTGGATTTATATAACGTGTAGCGAAACGCGAAAATAGATAGATTCGCGCATAGTATAACCGCGATGTTGCACAAGTGCGAGGCTAGATTTGGGATCTCGCGTATAGTCGCGGTCCATCGGACACGAAGATAGTTTCCGGCCACCGTTGCGAACATATCAGCTCTCATGTGCGAGGTTGACCAAAGCGAGAGACTACCGATAGCGTGCAAAAGTGTGAGAGTGTGTGTAAGCGCGAAAAGAAGTCGTCTCGACCAACTCCTGCCACTGCAAGAAAGAAAGACCAGGCCTGTCGACCAGCGACTGGACGAGAGGGCATTAACACCTGCAAGCGATCTATTAACACCACCTTAAAAGAACAGCGACTATAAACGTAAGTAGGGCTGAACTCTTTTGCATTGTAATATCTGTAGGAGCGGCCACAGCTTTGTGATTTAGTATTGTGGCATCGAGTACCGAGCTTCTCGTTCGCCCGCGTACACAATGCGCGATACTTACCGTGCCATGTTTAGCCACACAATATATTATTTTACTTATTTTATATGTATAAGCACTTAATTTCTCGAGTTGTTCTCTTTCGTTCCCTACATCCTTACCATGAATACCGCCTCCTCCACAAGGGTTGTAACAAACGGTTGCAACGTTTATCTAACAAGTCTCTGCACCACCGAGGGATTGTAATGCGGTTGAGTTTTGTTGGGTTTTTCTCTCGAAAACTCGCCTCATTACAAACACCACTTTTCAGAGATACTATTTTAATTCTAAACTTCTCTAAAAAAAAGTTCACCATACAGCCAGAAAGCACATCATCTATGTTAAAGCTAACATTAATTTACATTGCAAGTTGTAAATGTAAAGGGATTTCACCATCCTAGGGACTTATCAACCTCTCTTCGCTCGGGCGATTACGTTCCTACGAGGGTAAATTAATTCACCGCACTTCTATCATAATGTACCATAAATAGGAGAGAAACACGTAAGCATTAAAAAAACCGCTGCCAATTCTTTGACACGTAGCTTCCTTCAACTGAATTAATACTTGTTGTAAAATGTAAATATATATGATCGTGGTACTACTCTGAAATGGTACACGTCGCGCCATCTATTGTTTTACGACGATTTTGTGCAGTCAGACAAGCTCACGCGAGAGCAAGCGTATCGCGCATACCTCGCGGCTATACTCTAAGCGCCTATACTACACTGTACACTCTCGTTCGTAGAGTGAGACTATACCGCGCTGTACTACACATTCTCTCTCTCGACTATAGATAGACTCTCTAGACTCAGATGTGAGCGGACGTGTTTCTCGTCAGACTATTGCCGACTACAATAATATATAATTATTCATTATTAATCCAAGTGTCCACTTATTATACAACCTTCCAACATGGTAGCAGAGCGTTGGAAACTTTTATTTTCATTTTTTACATTAACCTTCGGGGAGATGTAAAAATGAAGGGGGGTTATAAAGTGAGGTTAGAAGAAAAGCCACATGGAAAAGAAGTTAACGGTCATTGTTAACGAACTGAATAGCACAGCGAAAAATTGAGTAGTGAAATTAAAGGAGAAAATTTCTCAGAAAGATTATATGCTTGTGAAGCATTGGAATTCGAATTTTCGTATCGAAACGTCTGTCGAATAACGACAAGTTTCAAGTGAAGATTAACCAGTCAAAGAAGGTTAAAATCAATAAAATATATACTCAGTGACGAAGATAAAGTATCAGGTACAAACTTATAAGAAGATTTTTGAAAATTAATCAAGATTTAAGTGCGATGTCAGTGGATAAAATTAATTAGCACTACGTGCTAGTACAAAGCACGTGTCCAATTTAGATGTTAAGCACATGTTTTCGTGGGTTAAACATATAGTAAAAAAAGAGAACGAATCAGATGCTACAGATATTGAATTAACAAAGAAAATAAGAAATAAGATTAGAAAAATATTTTTGAAAGAATTCAAGAAAATTATTGTACTGAAAAATCAAGTATACGAAAATATAAGAGTTAAAGAAGAAGAAATGGCTAAACAAGCAAAAATTGAAGATATTGATTCCAGTGTTTGCTGGTGCAAATTGTTTAAGTTGGAAAATCAGACTAATGATTTTGTTAAAATATAAAGAGTGTAAGGAACCAGCAGTCGGTGAAATGCCGAATACGTACAAAGACAAAGAAGTAGATTGGAAAAAGATTGATCTAAAAGCTCGAACTATGATAACTAGTGATATCTCCGACCAGCAATTAGAATATGTTGGCGAATGTATAACGGCTTACGAAATAACAAAATTCGACAAGATGTATTTATCTCAGTCTACAGCCCTGTAAATTATATTTAGAGGTAAAATAGAAGAAATTAAATTAAATAATTACACTTCAGTGGAAGAATTTTTCGTTGAGTTTGAAAAAGTAACAAACGAGTTTAAATAAGCTGGTGGAAAATTAGAAGAAACTGAAAAGTTGAGATATTTGCTCAGAGCTTTACCACCAAGCTACAGTTATATTGGGGATTTTATAGATGTAATCCAAGAGAACCAACGAACCGTAGACTATGTCAAGTCAAAAATCAAATAGAAAAATATGACTCAACCTGAGTTAAACAATAAAAGCAACGGCAGTACCTTTGCGGTCCAAACCAAAGGAAAGTGTTACAACTGTGGAAAAGTTTGACACTACAAAAATGAATGCACGAGACCACCGCAGCAGAGCAACCGAGGACGAGGTGCTCAATCCAGTCAAGGTCAACGAGGTCATCAAAGAGGTTACAACAGAGGAAACTATAGAGGTGGATCATACAGAGGACGAGGAACAAGCCAATCGAATGGCGAATCATCCAGCGATCAACACAACTACACATCCGAGTCGTGGCTAACCCAGGTGTGCAACTTGGAGGCAAGTCACTTGGCCATGTTAGCTTTCAATATTTAAACAAATTAGTAAAAAATAAATTAGTTGAAGAATTGCCAGATAAAATAGAAAAAGTCGAAATGAAATGTGCAGATTGTATAGAGAGTAAAATGGCAAATGTACCGTTCGAAAACAATAGAACAAAAACTACTGAAATTTTGGAATTAATTCATACTGATTTAAATGGTCCACATAGCACAACTGGTTATGGTGGAGAAAAATATTTCCTAACTTTCGTTGATGACTATAGTAAATGCACGAGAATTTTTTGTATTAAAAGTAAAGCTAGTTGTTTGAAAGAATTTGTTATTTTAGTTGAAAATAAATTCAATAAAAAGGTAAAGAAAATACGATGTGACAATGGCAAAGAATATTTAAATAAGGAAATTCATCATTTTGTAAAATCTAAAGGTATTGAATTATTGCCATGCCCACCATACGTCCACGAATTAAATGGAGTAGCTGAAAGATACAACAGATCCGCAATGGATATGGGTAGATGCTTAATGTGAGAAGCTGAAATTCACAGGCGTTACTGTCCCGAAATCATGAAAACGGTTGCGTATTTAAAAAACCGTACAATTGCAAATACAGCGGAAAATAAAACACCGTACGAAATATTTTTAGGAAAAAAACCAAATGTCGAACACTTAAAAATTTATGGAAGTAGAGGTTTTGTAAGAGTACCAGAAGCATTGAGAAAAAGTAAATGGGACGATAAAGCCGAATTAGGCATACTTGTAGGCTACATTGAAAACGGTTATAGAGTTTTAGTTAACGGTAAAATAATTAATGCTAGACATGTTCAAATAGTGGAAGAAAACACTCAAATCATTTGTTTAGAAAAACTTGATGATGAAAAAGATCGAGATTTGGAAAATAACAAATCCATTAATGTAGAAAATGAATACGATGTAAATTCAAATAAACCAAACACTCTTATCTTTACTCAGACCTTAGGGGAAAGTACAGATAACGAATCAAATCTTGACATTGTTGAAAACGAAAATAAAAATACAGAAAATTTAACTGTAAAAAGAACGTCCAATAGAAAGAAAAGTCCTGTAAGTAGATATGGAAATTCTGTAACTCATTTTATTTATGTAAATCATTATAACGAGCTGACTATCGTGCTCTCGCTATGTCTCTCTCCCTCATTACAACACATGTAAATCTATATCATGTACATTCTTTCAGCGGCAAGGTAAGTGAGAGAGCAGAAGACCCAGCGTGCGAACTCAGAGAGAGAGAGAGAGAGAGCCACGCGCGTGCCGCGAGAGGGAGAGTGGGAGAAAGCCCACGCTGGTTGTCGCCGCCGCGTCCCGCGCGAGATAAGTACGACTCGTTCCGCCGAAGAGTACAGTCGGACGGTTTCACCCTTTTTTGTATCGGGAACTCTCGGGGGTTTTGCGTGCGAGAAATCTGTGAGATCGCCCTAGCAAGCTGTGCCCTCGTGTGTCGCCGGTGTTATCGCTCCGAGTGCAACTGCGCGCCGCGTGTTCGTCACGAGCTGAACGATTGCTGCCGCTCGTCTTCCCGCCGTAGCCGGACGCACACTCAAGGCCACGAGGCATCGACTCTGCTGCCCAGCGAGGGCCCCGTTCACCCGCTTGCGCCGTTTTAGACGAGCCACGAGGCATCCGAGCGAGTATGCACGGAAGTGAATGTAAGTACCTGCTCGATCGCTGATCTCTCTCTCTGCATTAGGCTTCGCTTTGTCTCTCTCTTGCCTCGTCCCGCTATTGTATTTGGCTGTCTTTTTTATAATACACAAACATAAGTCTGAACTTCACTTGTTCTTAGTGATTTTACGCCTGACTCTCAAGGACGAGCACGTACAGCATACTGCGCTACGGGCCAGGCTTCGTACAGCCTTCAAGAAGCCTGCTACGAGCTGCTGCACCAATTCCTCTCGATACTCTTTAGATCAGTATACCCGTTACTGATCTTTTATACACGGTATTAAGCACCGTTATATCATATTGATGTAAATGTACCTACAATGTAAATGTAATACATTCGTAGAGTCGATAAACTCTAGCGAACACAAGCAATGGGAAATTCTGAAATTAATAGTTTAATGAAAAATAATACTTGGCAAATTGTTGAAAGACCAAATGATAAAAAAGTTATTGATGTAAAATGGGCCAACAAAAAGAAAAATAATAATGTTTATAAAGCTAGATTAGTTGTAAGAGGGTTTCAGCAAAGAGAAAACATTGAAAATGTTTATTCGCCAGTAGGCAAAATGCAAACTTTGAAAATTTTACTGTCATATAGTTGTAAAAATAACTTGTTTATTGAACAAATGAATGTAGAGACAGCATTCTTAAATGGTCATGTAAAATCAGAAGTATACATAAATGAACCGAAAGGTTATGAAACAGGTGACAATAAAGTTTGCAAATTGCAAAAAGCACTATATGGTCACAGAGAAAGCCCAAGAGCTTGGTATGAATGGTTCAATAAATTCATAGAAAGTTTAAATTTCGTAAGAAGCAATTATGATTACTGTTTATATGTAAATAATACAAGCAAAGATCCAATATATATACTAATATTTGTAGATGATCTCTTAATTTGTTGCAAAGATAAAATTAAAATAATAAAAGCCAGTCTAATGAAAAGATTCGCAATGAAAGATATGGGCAAAATCAGCCAATACATTGGAATTGATATAGATTATAGTAATGATAGAACTAAAATGACCTTAAGTCAAACTAAATCTATTGAATTTTTAGCTATAAAATACACTTTAGAAAATGCCAAACTGTATGATACTCCAATGGAGACTAACCTAAAACTAGAGCAAGCTAGTGATATTGATGAAAATATAAAATACAGAAATTTGATTGGCGAATTATTATATATAAGTACAGGCACAAGGCCAAACATTGCGTTTAGCGTAAATTACTTAAGTCGATACCAAAATTGCTACGACCAAACACATTATAAATATGCAATGCGAATTTTAAAGTATTTATATAAAACTAAAGATCTCAAATTAATAGAAAATTATTACAATCTTTTATAAAAAAATATTAAACTAATATAGTGTATCGTATATTGTAGTTAATTATGATGATTATGTACATTAATTGTAACATTACAATTATTAAAATGAAAAGAAATATTTTTGTCGATACTTTCAATAGTAAATGATTGTTCGCTTTTTCATCACTCTTTTGTCTACACGCCAAGACTTAAAGTTGTTGTATGTTGCAACATATAGACGTTTTGATTTGTCCGGCAATAAATCTAAAGTTACTTCTTTAGCTGTTCCATAATCGGATATATCGTCTGTATCACAAGAACTGTTATCACTAGGATAGGTTTCAAATGTTCCCGCGCACGCTGTGAGAGAGCGTGCCTAAGGCGATGACTTTAGCGCCAAAACAAATGACTCTAAAGTCGAGCTCCGCGCACGCTGTTATGAAAAAATCTTTTACACGAAATGTTCAATTAAAAATTCGATAAACCTATAAACATGTTCGAGGATAACTCAGGTGCAATTACTATTGCAAAATACGGAAATTTTACAAAAAATTCAAAGCACATCGAAGTGCAATATCATTACATAAATGAAAATGATGAAAATGGAATAATTGACATTGTAATAATAGATTCAAATTCGAACTTAGCTGATATGTTAACTAAAAGTCTAGACAAAACCAAGTTTTTGAGAAACAGAGAAGCGTTAAGATATAAATTGCAAAAAGAAAATAATGTTTGTAAAAAATCACGATCATAAAATTTAGGAGGCGTGTTGTAAAATGTAAATATATATGATCGTGATACTACTCAGAAATGGTACACGTCGCGCCTTCTATTGGTTTACGACGATTTTGTGCAGTCAGACAAGCTCACGCGAGAGCAGGCGTATCGCGCATGCCTCGCGACTATACTCTAAGCGCCTATACTACACTGTACACTCTCGGTCGTAGAGTCAGACTATACCGCGCTGTACTACACATTCTCTCTCTCTCTCTCTCGACTATAAGACTCAGATACACAATATTACTCCAATGTAATTGATATGGATTATTGTGCACCGTCACTTTGCTTATCGTTGCGAAATGTTCACGGCTAAGCTGAGGTGTTGACGGCACGATTACGAACGTGAATCTTACACGTCGTCTGCTTTCGCTCTCTAGTGGGCGCAGGCCGCTGACGTCGTCTGCTTTCGCTCTCTAGTGGGTGTAGGCCGCTGACGTCGTCTGCTAGGTATTGCGTGATATACGAGCGCACGAAATTCGAATCCTTGCAACACTTATTACAATACGTAGATGGGATTGTTGTTAATTAGAATCATTCATTAATAAAATTTTATTTAGATACACACAAATTTCGAGCATAATTTAACAATAATAGCAAAAATAATAATTAATAATGCTATCATATGCCATGTGAATTGTTTTACATTTTGCTGCTCTTCAGGAACTAGAGCTTGCGTTAAAAAAGGTCTAGAAACTTTAGTTTTGTATTCATCAAGAGCTTCTCCTTTCATAGAATGCTTTGATGCAGATATAATTTTAACTTTAAGCATTTCTCCCATGTACTCTTTTTTCATTGGAATTAAAACTTGTTCATAATAAGAATTGTGAGCAACATAATGCTTATTGTCATGAGCTATTTCAGTAACAAGAACCTCTTGTATTTCTCCAATTTTAGTGTTGTATGGTTCATATGACTGAAAAAACTCAGAAATTAACTTTGTTCGATTTTTTATTTCCTTAGAAGGAACTTGGATCATTTTAGCAGCTGGAGTTCCTTGTCTTGGGAAAAACTGATTTATAAATAAAGTTGAAAACTTGTATTTTTGACAGAGACTCATAGTTTCTTCAAAATCTTCGCTTGTTTCTGTCGGAAAACCACAAATAACATCAGTTGCAATATTTATATTTGGTATTTTCTCTTTAAGAAAGTCAACAACATTCTCAAAATCACTTCTACTATATTCTCTTTTCATATCAAAAAGAACTCTATCACTACCAGATTGAACAGGAATGTGTAAAAAACTGTAAACCTTTGGATGTTTTAAAATTTTACCTATTTCCTCTAAATGTTCTAAAATATAAGGTGGATTTGTCATACCAATTCTCATTCTACATTTATCAGGTATTACATCTATTAATTTCCAAAGTAACTCGGGCAAATTTGTATCAATGTCTTTACCGTATGCGCCCGTATCTTCAGACGTTAACCATAGTTCTTTAATACCATCCTTAAAAGCTTGAATAGCACGATCAATGATTTCTTCCGGCCTATAACTTCCAAGTTCACCTCTTGCATGCTTTGTCTTGCAATATGTGCATTGGTTGAGGCAGCCAGTGTTTATTGCAATAATTTCGATAAGAGGATTTCTTCGAACTTTAGGCAAAGATAATGGCGCACCTCCTATTTTCTTGCCTGCTTCTTTCTTTTTATTTAAAAATTTCACAGTATTACCTTTTAATGTTTCTTCAACGACTTCAACAACTCTATCTATTTGCTGAACACCAATAATACTTAAGCCTTGAATAAAGTTAGATTTTGGAGCACCTTGTGGAACACATCTGTAATTAATATAATTAATTTTATTAGTAAAAATCAAAATATAACAGTACTAAGTATTAAAATAATAAATAAAACATTTTTATATAGAGGAGGGAGAAATTTTCAACCCAGTCTCCTTATGTGAGACCCCTTTGCTGTGTATGACTCCTGTAAACGATTTACTTGCTAACTCGCCCCCCACAGTATACACCAGTCAGGTGTTTAAAAAATGTATGCTTGGCTGATGCCTGGTATAGGTGTTGGGATCTCTTCGTTCTGTTCTTCGGATTTAGTCCACCTAAGTACTTAATCCGATCTCGGGATCTCAGCATAGAAACAACGAAAGGAAACGAAACAATGGCATTCGCTTAAACGCCAGAGCAATTTATGGCCTTGAAAAGTTCCAATGAATCGTTGCAACTTTAAGCCTGGCAAGTGTTGCTGGCAAACGAAACCCATGGAGGCGAAAGCGATGAAAAAACTGATCGATAGGTTGTTTTCCTCACACCCCATTCGATCCCAGACAAAAGCGACGGAGGTCTTTGCAGATGGGATACTCTTTTTTACAGAAGGCGAACTTATCGTAGCATCCCCACAGAGCTGCTCAGGATCGTTGCGTCGCAAAGGCCTAAGCTGCTCTCGGAGATGTACAATCACCGTCTGGCGCAGAGATATTTTAGCTTGCAATGGGAAAAAGCAAGACTTGAGCTCATTGAGAAGCAGAAGAAAGAGGCCAATGCGGAAGACGGGAGAGGAAACACTGATTAAACCGCAAATACCAAGTACCGTACGCCAAACAGGAGAATTTTTCGAGCAGCACGGCTTTAGAAAGGGACGATCAACCATAGGAGCAATTGGAGAGGTAACAGACGTGGTAAAAGGTGGAAGAGGCTAGATACGCGACTAGAGATATTGTAGTTCTGGTAACACTAGATATAAAAAAAGCGTTTAACTCAGCAAGATGGACTAACATAATTGATAATTTAAAATCCTTCGTTATGACAAGATATATTTGCGTCATACGAAAGATTACCTGAGAGATCGGGCTATCTAGTACGACACGATAAAAGGGCGTAGAAAGGAGCTATGACTGCAGGAGTAGCGCAGGGTTCGATTTTAAGGCCGGACTTTTGGGGTAAACGATGGACTTCTAAAAAAGCGCAGGCTAGCCTAAAAACGTACTACTGAAATCGATGGTACTACTAAGTTTGGTGCTATCACAGGGACTTTCAGGAACTAGCGCGCTGATTGATCAAGCCGGAGCCACAAGAACGAGCACAGCCGCGGCAATTGCCGCAAGTCACTTCTTGTTCCACCGTCAACCGAGACACACATCATTGGTCAGATATAGAAAGATAGAAAGTGTGGTATTGAGAGCGAGCAAAAGGTTACGAAAGACGAAAAGCAGGAAAACTGAGGCAGCGAGCCTCGAGACGGTGTGTGTACGTGTGTTGAGAGCGCAACCGAGCTATGGAATATTAAGCCGGAGAACGATTGTTGTAATTACTGGAATGTTGAAGTAAAATACTACTAATATACGTGTTATTTTTCCCGACACACACTGCAGAAAACCCAAACCGCGGTATTCTTGCGAAACTCCCTACGAGTTCGCAAATAACTTATAAAATAATAGTGTCGAGGCTTCAGGACTGGGGCCTGATAGCCAGTCTTTATTCCCGGGTTTGGCTACGTCACAACTGATAATGAGCTCTCCCAAGAATGGGCTTTTTCCTCGCTAAGGGTGATACACGGATCCCTAGTTCCGACTTTGGGGGAGGGATACAAGAATGGCACTGTGAAAAAAACTGAGTTACTTGGCGCTCCTAGGCCGCCGAATAGTATAGAGTCCCGGGTTGATTTAACCAACTTAACCTAGCTGCCTTATTAGTTGGCGAAAATTCCGTCTGATTTAATAGGACCAGTTAATAACCAAAAAGGGCTATGTTGTGTTAGGGAAGGAAGCTGTTATGGCTACACAAATGAAGCTGGCCCCCCCACAATAGGTGACTTCAGGCATCGGGCAGGAGCGGGAGATTAAGTTGCAAAAGTGCCAGCAACAAAGTGAACGGAGTTATTACGGCGATATTGTCTGAGGGTTATTTTGGTAGATTCATCAGATTCGAAAATATTGTAGAAATATTGCTATAAAGTGCAATGATTGTTTTTGGATTGCATTTCCAAAAGTCAATGTATTTTGAAGCAATATTGCTAGAAGATTATTTGTAATATTGCAAAATATAGGTGAAAAAACAGTTGATTAAATAAACTTTATATGCGTTTTCATGGGCTGTCATGCCCGTTACGGGAGGTATCTTTCGAATTGCGCAACATTCAGGCTCGATCACAACATAGCCCCCTTATTCAGATTGTCGTCCCGACAATCCATATCCTTTTATCCTTCAAGCGGGTTGTTATTCTTCAGTTCAGTAATGACTTACAAGAACCGGCACAAACATCGTTTACCTATATCCATCCTAGGAATCAAGTTACCGAGCAGTGCTTACAGATGTGATACCAATCATTACTTAACAGGATTAAGACGGGAACGTCGCTTGAAAACAATCCCCTTTTTATTTCAATAATGACTTGTAGGATCCCATCAACGTCCTCTACCTTAATCCATACCAGGCGTTCAGTTAACTAGTGGCGCTTACGGATGCAGATTCTAATCGTCATTTACGGGAATAAAATACCCATCTTTTTCTCAAATTCAAGCTTTAAGCGGTTAAATTCTTTTCACTCTTTTTTTTTGTCTTCGGGGTCAGTCGAAATCAGTCTTTAAACAAGAGTGGCAAAGTTGACATGCTGTGGAACCTCTCTTCAAATACCTGCTTCGGTTTTTATCATCGCGTTCATAGAAAAAACTAAAGCTTAAAAGAACCGCGAGCATCTTGATTATCGGACTGGCTAAAAACTCACTCGCTAACGCTCGCTCGTTATATTTAAACATATATATATATATTTTGATGCGATGTAATAATACCGGAAGGGTTAGATTTTATTGACGACGGACAAAACATCAGAGAAATAGGACTAAATTTGACGTCAAGACACAACTACATCAGTATAGACGATAAATGGGAAATTGGGAATTGTTCGTCATGGTGACGGTCATAATATTTTAGATGTTCTTTAGATCAAGATCTGACGATGAAACGAATCAACTTAAACAAGGCGTGATATAATATAGATGTTGATGTCGTGTTAATAAATCTGCTATGATTAGTTGTTAGAGTCATACTACAGATATATGACATTATGATTGTTTTAACTCGGTTTTCTAATATACCTAACTATCTGTTGTCATATTATAGCGCGTTTATCAAAGTTACTATGTCAGTTCTGTATATTTATTAGTGAATACTACAAAGTTAATTGTAAACTAATATAAAAATTTAAGTTAATAACATTGAAGTCTTTAATTTAATTTGAATATAATAATAAGATAATTTTAAATTTATTAGTTAAAAAATATTAAATGAAAAATTATATTAATGTGGTAATATAAGCCATGTTTCGTGGGGTGAAGTGAATTGCGTACGTTATTATACTAATAATAATATTTATTATTTTAATATTATGGTTTAGTGTTGATTAAATATAAGTGTATATTTTATTTTCAATATATTTAATTTTTGCTTCCTCCTAGAGGGAGCTTTGTAATAGTAAAATAGTTTCTTCAAAACTTCTAGAAAATACTTTTTGGCCAGACTGAGTGCTGTGACTAGTGCGGAAGCCTGTTTGAAGTTTGTCCAGCAATAGCCTTGATTCAAGGTACTGTGAGACTTGCCTGTGCACCAGCCACTCCAGGGCCTTGGAGAGAAAGCAGAGAAGTAGGGCTGAACTTGAAATGTTCCGGGAGGTCAAGACTTTCCAGGGTGAGAAGATAATCCTCAACAGCAGGAGCCAATGGATCGTTGGAGATCGCGCTGAAATACCCGTTGAGTTCATCCATGGTAAATCGAAATGGTAAGGGGGCCTTGGTGGTAGAAATTCCAAGTTTCTCCAGTTCTTTCCAGATCTCGGCAACATCAGTCAAGGTTAACAGGCGTGAATAGTAATAATTCAGCCTGGCTTCCTCGACTTGTTTGTGAGCATTGTCTCTAGCTGGTCTATATATGCGGAGATCCGAATCGAGCCTGGAGTTCCTGAAACGCCAACCACGGGTGACGCTGTCTTCTTGGTGTCACAGTCCGTAATGGGGCGAGATGATTGATGGCATTAGTGAGGTTAGCGTTAAGTGTAGATATGCATTCGTCGAGTGATGAAGCGGTGAGGGATGACCAATCACATGCGCTAAGAAAGTCCCTTAGCTTCTCGGCGCTGATTCCTTTAAAGTTTCTGTACGAGTATATGTTAGGTACGTATCGTGGAATCTGTACCTCGAGAGTGGCCGTGATCAGGTCATGTCCGTTGATGAAAGGTGAGTTTGTCTTCCAGTATGACAGCAGGCGATCCTGCTCGTCGATTAGGCATAAATCAAGCCAGGTATCAGAACCCTGTTTATGGTGCGTGGCACCATAGGGAACGGACGAAAGAGAGTTCTCATTAATGAAGGCCCTGATGAAATTGGCATCTTCAGATGAGGATAGTTGGTCAGAGTTAAAGTCCCCCATTATAATCTTCGTGGAGTAGTTGTGCATGTAAGTTGTTAGTTGGTCTATGAAGTTAGAGCCTTGGAAGAATGGAGCATGAGGTGGACGATACACAACCCCCACGAAGATAGGAGAGACTCCCTTTGTCGATAGCTCACAGATGAGATATTCAGGCTTGCCTGGCTTACCAGACCATTCACCGTCAGATGTTGAAATAACGCTAACTGTCAGAGATTTGTGTATATAGAGGGCCACACCTCTTCCGTTTCTGTTTCTGTCTCGTCTGTACGGTAGGTAATCGTCCAGAGAAGGGATGGGCGTTACCTTGTCGCTTAACCAGGTCTCAGTAACAGCTATTACGTGGAATGGAGAGCGAGTAGATAAGAAAAGCTTGATCATCTCAATGTGACCCGTAAGCGAGTTCGCATTAAAATGACAGACTTGTCTCAGACCTTCGGACAGAGATACCTTAGAACCAGATGAAGACGTGGCAGATGAGCTTGATGGTGGTTCTTGTGGAATGATGTATGCGTGTTGTAGCTTCAGTGTTGGACGATGTTGGCAGCGGGCGGAAACCGGGCTAAAAAAGTCTCCAGCTCGGCGTCGGTGTTGATGATCGTAGCACGTTCGCTGTCATCGTTACAGCGCATGTATAGTCTCCCTTCCCTGACGAACGTTCGGCAGCACTGCCTCTTCTTGGCCTCCAGCCTAGCTGTACGCAGCTTGTGGACGTCTGAGGGGAGCAGCTCGTTGATGTTTATGAGGCCTTGATGGTCAGGACTCAGAGTTTTAGCCTCTTCCAGCAAGGTGGCGTCCAATTGGCTGGTGTGTAGCTTGCGTTTACGGGCTTTGGCGATGACGATCGAGCGTGCAAGCGCACTTGATGATAGGGTAACGGCTAGTGGTGGCAGTCTGCCGTCACCCCTGGCGGAGCTGTTTGTAGCATCAAGCCTCCCCATGGCCCTGACGGATGCTACGTCTCTTCTAAGGACCGTGGGGTCAAGCGCGTTTACAACAGAGAAAGCGAGGAGATGCAGCAAGGTTTCACGGGTATAATGCAAACCCGTGACAACGACCACACAGCTCGAGGTCTGCTCCTGGCGCCTCTTGACCTCGGCCAATTCACTGCGTAGGCTGCAAATCTCCGCAGTGTTGGGCACAGTGCTGCTCAATTTTGGAAATCCTCTCCGACACAATGATCTGGGTCTTGAGGAACTCCATTTGAGCATTGCGTATGTCGTCCAGTGCTCCGCGAATATCCCTCAGAGCAGCCTCAACGGACGGGGTAGGTGTTGTTGTGCCGGCCAAGCGGGTTGGTGAGGGATTTCTCGACGTGTTGGCTGATGGTGGTGCTGACCTCGTCTTCTAGTTCGCCGGCTGCTGTTGTTTGGGAGTATTCTTGCCTGCTGTTGTTGTTGGAGTTACTTCCGCTGCTGATGTTGTGGCAGAAGTGGATTTGGTCCTCAGTTTGGCAACCTTGGCGTTGCTATTGTCTTCACATGAGGGACAGGCTATAAACTGCCTGTCGTTCACCACGGTAGTTTTGATGTTAACGGTGTTTTGGCACTTGACGTGGAAGTATAATCCACAATATTCACACCTTTTCGGGTCTTTATGCTGTATAGGTTGTTTACAGCTGCTGCATGACTGAAAAGGCACTTCCACATACTTTTCGCAGTTTGCACTCATTTTTCGTCGATAACTTACTAGCAGTCGATAAGGCAGATACTTGTAGGAGGATTATAAGTTATCGACGGAGTGAAAGAGTAGGTGTTGTGACTCTTACGGCTAGATGGAGCGTTAGTGGAAAGAGCGTGAAAGTACCGACCTCGATCAGTGTGAAGTCGCCTTGAAAGTTCTCCCACGATGCAGCAGATATCGCCACGATGTTGATTGCGGAGAGAAAGAGATGCCGTGCAAGTGAGGAAACAAGCCAAGCCAAGTCAAGCAGATTTGTAGGTTAGGAGCCCTGTAGAAAGTTTGCAGTAGAAAAGATGACAGAGAAAAATTGCAGCCTTCGGCGATTTATGTATCGAGGGCTCGAAGGCAAGAAGCAGCAGAAAACAGTACAGAAAAATGATGGATAAGCAGAGCTGTCAACTGTACTCACCAGAGAGAGAGAGAGAGGGAGAGAGAGAGAGAGAGAGAGAGAGAGAGAGAGAGAGAGAGAGAGAGATTAGATTAATTGGTTTTATTTTATGTACAATGTGTTGTATGATCAATTATGTACAGCAGGAGTAGTAAGTTTACAGAAATAATAATAGTATAAGATGTCAGTTGTAGTAGAAGTGTAGTGTGATGATAAGGTGAGGATGAGTTAAGCGAGAGTGTGCGAGTGTGTGCGTGTGCGTGAGTGAGAACATGATGTTTATGTGTTTTCGAGTTCGAGGAAGTGCTCTTTAGTAAGTTTCTTGAAACCTGAGATAGAAGCAGTGTTGCGAATGTGTGATGGTAGGTTGTTCCATAGGTATGAGGCGCTGATATGAAACGAGTTCCTCAGCGTCTCCGTCGCGAAGGTAGGAATATCCAGAGGTGTCACCTCCCCCCTAACAGGCCGGAGTGTCACGCGGAAGTCGAAGTATGCCAGTACATATGATGGTACAGCTGTGTTAAACATCTTTCGTAAGAAACGAGCAGTGAAATATTTCCTGCGTCCTGCAGTGGTTAGTCACTGCAGCTCCCGCCTGCTCATCTCTCCTTACACCATAGATGTACCGAATTCCTGTATTCACGAGCCTCTGTAGTTTTAAGTCTAGTTCTTGCGTCAGGTCACAGTATACAAGAGAGCAATAGTCAATAAGGGGAAATAGGAGCGCTTGCACTAAGTGCTTGCGCAACCTGAGATTGGTACTCTTTCTGAAAAAGTAAAGCCTATACATTAGTGAGTGAGCACGCTTACACACTTGTGTAACGTGCTCTCTCCACGTAAGTTTAGAGTCGAGCACCAATCCCAAATTACGCACGGAGGATTCAAAGCTGACCTGGGCACCCCCAATGTTAATATAGGTGTTAGCTGTTGAGGGTAATGCGTTTATGTAGTAGGGAGAGCCCAGGACGATTGCTTTGGTATTAGCAACATTAAGTTTTAGCATGTTCTGTGCAGCCCAGCCCATTATCCTTTCGGCATTAGCACTCATCTTGTTTGATAAAGAATCGAGCTCCTCAAGGTGGCATTGACTGTAAATTTGCAAGTCGCATAGATGAGGTGGGAAACATCGGTATCAAGGCAGAAACGAATGTCGTTGATGTACAATGCGAACAGCAAGGGACCCAGAACGGATCCCTGCGGGACGCCGATGTTGAGACGCCGAGGAGAAGAACGCTCACTATTGTCACCAACGACGGCCTGCTCTCTCCCAGAGAGGTAGGAGGCAAACCAGCGAATGACTTGCTTTGAGAAGCCGAAAGTGGATAGCTTTCTCAGGAGCCTGACGTGACACACAGTGTCAAACGCCTTGCTAAAGTCGAAGAGAAGGAGTAGTGTTACTTTCTTTTTGTTTATCCCGATCCTGGCATCATCAGTTAGCTTAATTAGGCCAGACTGAGTGCTGTGACCAGTGCGGAAGCCTGTTTGAAGCTTGTCTAGCAATAGCCTTGATTCAAGGTATTCTGAGACCTGCTTGTGCACCAACCACTCCAGGACCTTGGAGAGAAAGCAGAAAAGTGAAATTGGACGGTAGTCAGTCAGGGCTGTTGGTGAAATGATTTTGTTGATTGCGCGCACAAGTGACAATTTCCAGGCAGATGGGAAGCAGGGTACGCTCAGAGACAGGTTGAAAATGTGACTTAGTAAGGGAGCGAGAACCGGCAATGCTTTTGAAATGACAACCTGTGGGATGCCAACACTTCCCCCGGCCTGGGTGTCAAAGTGAGATACCGCAGCCAACACATCCGATTCCGTTCTGATTCCGGGCTGAACTCTAAATGTTCCGGGAGGTCAAGACTTTCCAGGGTGAGAAGATAATCCTCAACAGCAGGAGCCAACGGATCGTTGGAGATCGCGCTGAAATGCCCATTGAGTTCATCCATGGTAAATCGAGATGGTAAGGGGGCCTTGGTGGCAGAAATTCCAAGTTTCTCCAGCTCTCTCCAGATCTCGACAATGTCGGTCAAGGTAAACAGGCTTGAATAGTAGTAATTTAGCCTGGCTTCCTCGACTTGTTTATGGGTATAGTCTCTAGCTAATCTGTAAATGTGGAGATCCTGATCGAGCCTGGAGTCCCTGAAATGCCTATCCCTCTCGGATACAAGGTCACGAAGAGCCGCGGTGTAACACGGCTAGAAGCAGCAGAAAAGTAGTTCAAAAGTATGACAGATCAGCAGAGCTGTTAACCGTACTCACCAGAGAGAGAAAGAGAGAGAGAGAGAGAGAGAGAGAGAGAGAGAGAGAGAGAGAGAGAGAGAAGAGAGAGAATTTAATTTTATACAAGATATAGTTTCCAGATGAATGTGGGGTTTTGCAAAAAAAATATTATATGACGAGGAACGTTGTTAACTCGTCATAACCTCCCCAGCATACAATAATTGTATCATATTACTGTATAATAGTTACATGTTCTCTCTCTCTCTCTCTCTCTCTCTCTCTCTCTCTCTCTCTCTCACACTAGCTTTCTCTCGATTTCCAAATACGCCGTTCGTCTGCGTCTCCCACATCCGCGTGTGTGCTCGTGTAATACATTTTGGAGTCAACACAATATATTCATTCTTTATTCTACCTAATGATTGTGTTCGGCGTTGGTTATTTCCGCGAACCCGCTTCCCGTCTTCTCATAGACAAAGTTTCCTGCCGCCTCCGTGGGCACGTGTATCGTGCAGCGATACACGTGCATGGAAGCTGCAGGTAGTCATCACTCGACCTTGGCCGGTCCACTACGAGCCTCGAAACATCACGAGGGAACGAGACCTTGTTTCGATTATCACGAGGTGATTGCCCCAACGGCAGTTGCGCTGCACGCAGCTAACGTCTGCGCGACTGCTATCAAAAACTCCACTTCGTTATAATTATTAAAAAAAGTTTTCTGAAAATAATCAACAAAAATCGTTTAAACACTTTAAAAAGTAACAAATTTCATGTTAATACCCAGACAACTTTTTTAAATAATATTTTTTTGTAAAATACCACATTCATCTGGAAACTATATGTGTTTGAAGCATATCTATTAATATAAATGTGCCCTTCAAAGCCCAAATCTTAAGTCTGTGGTAGCTGAAAAATGGAAATTCTGAATTTGCCTTCGAAGAAATGTCATACCTGATAATATGGCACATATAAACATTGTTTTATGTTTCTTACATTATTCCTGAATATATTTAATAGTGTAATTTATTTCTTAAACAATTTAGGAAAAAATAAACAAAAAATTGGATTTGTCATTTTTTGACAATTTAAGGTGTATCCGTTCCCTTAAAATTCACTGAGTAGAAGCTGAGATACAGGCGTATACGAACGAACACACACACACACAAACGTGGTAACGTTGCTTTCTGTGAAAGAATGAAGACCCGTGAAGAAAGATTTATACGGGCTAAAGTAGCAGACGTCACTGTTTACCGCTGCTACGATTCACCTAACGCTCCAATCGAGCAGTTCGAGCAACTGCTAGATTGGCTCATACAAGACGCAGTAGAGAGGAAACCGGTACTGATTGCAGGCGACTTTAATGCGTGGACTGTGGAGTATAGCAGCATAAGAACTTACCACAGAGGTCGAGTACTCCTGGAAGCATTCACTCTCCTGGATTTGGTCTTAGTTAACCAAGAATGCACCCACACATTTACAAGAGGAGACGCAGGGTCTATTGTCGACCTGACGTTTGTTAGCAGCAGCCTTATTGGCTCAGTTGATTCATGGACAGTAAGTCAGCACTACACACATAGTGATCACCAGGCTATAATAATGAAGGTAGAAATAACAAAACAGGGACCCAGCGCGAGTACAACGACCAATANCGAACACACACACACACACAAACGTGGTAACGGTAAGCAAAAAATTGGATTTGTCATTTTTTGACAATTTAAGGTGTATCCGTTCCCTTAAAATTCACTGAGTAGAAGCTGAGATACAGGCGTATACGAACGAACACACACACACACAAACGTGGTAACGTTGCTTTCTGTGAAAGAATGAAGACCCGTGAAGAAAGATTTATACGGGCTAAAGTAGCAGACGTCACTGTTTACCGCTGCTACGATTCACCTAACGCTCCAATCGAGCAGTTCGAGCAACTGCTAGATTGGCTCATACAAGACGCAGTAGAGAGGAAACCGGTACTGATTGCAGGCGACTTTAATGCGTGGACTGTGGAGTATAGCAGCATAAGAACTTACCACAGAGGTCGAGTACTCCTGGAAGCATTCACTCTCCTGGATTTGGTCTTAGTTAACCAAGAATGCACCCACACATTTACAAGAGGAGACGCAGGGTCTATTGTCGACCTGACGTTTGTTAGCAGCAGCCTTATTGGCTCAGTTGATTCATGGACAGTAAGTCAGCACTACACACATAGTGATCACCAGGCTATAATAATGAAGGTAGAAATAACAAAACAGGGACCCAGCGCGAGTACAACGACCAATAGAGTTAGTTGGAAAACGAAGGATTATTTTAAGGAGATGTTCCTGCAGGCACTAGAAGAAATGCAATTGTCTGGAACGGCGAACAGCAAGACGGAGCAGGTGACGGTTAACATAACCTGAGCATGTGACGCTGCCATGCCTCGAAGAGTGGCATACAGTAGACGACCACCAGTATACTGGTGGGACAAGGAGATTGCTAGTGCACGTAGCATCACTGGACTAGAAGACTACTGAGTAAACGTGCTGATGAGTATGTAAGAGTACGCACACATGTAAGCATCCCTTCTCGCGGTATGCGTGTGAGTCACGTGATTGTGAGCAGTGTCGAGACTACGACTCCCTCGTATAGCTCTTTTGGTTTCGAGCCGTCACACAGTACACATGGTGTATACGAGTAGTAAAGCTGTGTATGTTTAGAGAATTTATCCAGATTTTACCATTAAATTTTCTCTGTCTAACCTCCTTACCCAAAAGTTTAACAATGGTGCCGATGGGAATCTGGTGACAGAGGGCCATGTGCCCAGATAGTCTAGACGCTGAGCACTTTTCGTCGGACTTGAATGGCCAGTAATTCACCAAGCTTTTTTCCATGTACTTTTGCCTCCTGAACACAAATTTCGAGGGTTGAATGCCCAAAAGTGTACAGGTAATTTGTTATTAATAAATTAATTGTTAATATTGGTACGCAAATGGAACTGTCACTTTGAGGGAAGAGACGTCTACTCTTTCTTAGAACGGGTCCGGGAACTACAGGCATCGTACGGATTTACCGGTAAACAGCTGCTGCAAGGAGCCCCTGAACTGCTGCGAGAAGCCCTGCAATGACGACGAAATTACGCCAGCGACTGTCGAACCTGGGAAGAGCTCGAAATCAGGTTGAGAAATTTTTATTTATCGGGCGGAGAACGACGGAATCTAACAAGACAAGTCGCCGAAAGGATTCAGAAACCCAACGAGAACATAAGGTCTGCAATACATTGACGACCCTGTTGAGAAGAAGGGGAAGATATACGTTGATAGAGCAACCCGACAATATATATATTACAATATGTAACCCGAGTTACAATTACGGGTGCGCAGGGAAGAGATAACAGACGTACCTCAGCTCATACAGCGCATCGAAGAATACGAAGATATTGCTGCCAAACTGCGCGAATAAGAAGTATTATAACGGAGCCGAATGCTGTTGGCGTTGCAAACAACGCGGCCATTTCCGCGCCGACTGCAAAAATGTAGCACGGAAGTTCTGTTCCGTATACGGAAAGGACGGCGTTCTCACAAGAGACTGCCACGAATTCCCGGATCGTTCGGGAAACGCGCCAAGGGACGGCTCTACAGTAGCGGGAGACCGTCCCAAGACGTCGTTGTGCCAATCGGCGTAAAAAAAAATATGTCGTGCGATACAATGGCGTTAAGCGGCTACGCCGTCTGGTACCGACGACGAGAGAGGTTAGACATGTGGGCAAGGCCAGAAGCACGGAAGTGAGTTTTATGTTTTGTTTAGATTTATTTTTCTTTTCTCGTCGCGCATAGTTGTCTTTTTTTCTAAGCGCGAAATTTTGCTTCGCGTAATTTCGCGCTCCGAAGGGAGAGGGAGATGTGACGAGATACGAGTCTCGCACATGTAAATACGTGTGAAGGCGGCCGTAATAGACGCGGCCTGCGCAGCGAGCGCGCGCGCAACGAACGAAAGGCGAATCCGCACGACGCGGATTGACCGCGCGCGCAACATCCGCAGGGCGAGTCTGCACGAGCTCGGAGCGCTGCAGTCGGCGAGCGACTCAGCGACGACGCGCCGGGCGGCGAGAGCGGCGCACGCGGTGCGTCATGAACGTACCTATACATATCTGGGCCGCGCGCCTTTATAAGGCGGATCGCGCGGCGCAACGGGCAGTTCTACTCGAACTCCACTCCGGGTAGTATCGTGCGCACACGTTACTACAAGGAAAAGCGAGAGATAGACCTACGCCGACGAAATCGTCTCGTGAGACCACGTGACGATTTGGTAGACGAACCGAAACCCGAAACCCCGAATTGCCATCGTGAGCACACGAGGCAACCCGGAATACCCGAACGACACCGAACCTCGTCTACGTGTGCACGCGTGGGCGACTGCTGGTGCCACCGTAAAATCCTAACCTACATTCCGACACATTGCTGCCTCCCTCTGCCACTGTAAGCCTACAGGGTTGAGGGAGTAAAAATAGTTCCTCCGGCGAATCGCCCGGTCGTTCGCTCACGTTCTGGTGAAACAAAGGTAAATTCCTAACCAACAAAGCTAGCCTTACGCCGACATCTCACGACTCGCTTTATCTATGCGTGCACACAGGATAAAGAGAAGAACGAGACGATCGACGAAGATTCGAAAGAATTCCTAACCTCAGAATCCGCCACCGACCGGTCATCCACCAAACCGATACACTGCAGCCGCAAACACCGAATCATTCTTGTAACAAAATCGCGTATATGTTCTTGTAAATCGTTAACCGCGTTATTTTAAACAATTCTACTTGTAAAGGCGAAGTATTTTCAACAAGACGCATAATTGATTTCTGTTTCAGCCGGGATTTAACAACTGATTCAAAATGCTATTGTTTAACTAAGAAATATATTTTGTTATTGTTGAGAATATAAAAACAGACTCTTTTTTGCTCCTTTCCCCTATCCTGATCCTGGAACCGACTGACTATCCAGTCTCTTGGGGAAAGTTAAACCGTTACAATATTTAACAAAATTATGTTTTATTTCAAGTATTTCAACCCAAAAACAGTTTTTTAGATTCTATATGATTCTAAATCAAAAATGTTCTTATAAGATTTTCTGTAAAAGGCTTTGTTTTCGAGTAAAAGAGTACTAAAATCCGGTCAAAATCTCGATTTTTCTCTCAATTTTATCAAACGTGATCAATTTTTACTCAAAAACAAAGCCTTTTTCAGAAAATCTTATAAGAACATTTTCGATTTAGAATCATATAAAGAATCTAAAAAAATGTTTTCTGGTTCAAAATAATATAATTTTGTTAAATATTAACAATTAATTTGTTAACAATAAATTACTTGACTACTTTTGGGCATTCCAGCCTCGAAATTCGTGTTCAGAAAGCAAAAATACATAGAAATAACCTTGGTGATCCAGTGGCCACTCAAGACCGACGAAAAGTGCTCAGTGCCTAGACTAAGAGATTGTACTGCCTAAGTCAAAATATCACACACGCACGCACACACATATAAAATAAAATTAAATTTTAATAATATAAAATAAAATTTTTTGTAATTCAAATAGTAATATCAACAAAATGCAGTAAAATTATTTGTAATTTTTATTTAAGAATGACGGGATTAGATAGCAAAGTATAAAATTACCCTGAAACCACAATATGTTTTCCAAGTTTTCGTGCCAAATTAATTTCGTTTTTAAAATGATCTTCTGCTGGATTTTTAACAGTACATGAATTCAGAAGCCACAAATCTGCTATAGATTTATCTTCCGTTAAATTATAGCCATACATAGAAAGTTGACCAGCCATATATTCACTATCTGAACTATTGTGTGTACAACCCCAAGTTTTTATGAAAATTGTTTGAGTACCCGGTATTACACTTGAATATATCTGTATCTCTGGAAATACTATTTCTTCTTTTTTTTTTTTTCTTGCAGGTCTAATATTATTCTTTTTATAACTGTATCTTTCTTTAGGCGTAATATCTTGTGATAATATCAAATCTTCTATATCGTCAATAATATCACAGAGTGGAGTAGACATCTTAAAAAAATTATTTAAAATGAGATTGTAGAAATAATCATTTATTATTAATATATATGTACACACACACATACCCACACGCACGCACACACTTACACACACACACACCCACACACACAATTCCAGCAGGGCTAAGTAACTTAATTTACGCGAAAATGTTGCGTGTCACTTAGCAGGAGATTTATCTACGTCCGGCTGACTCTTGGTGATGTCGGAAAGAGGCACGGCGAGCGTTAATCGCCTAGTGCAGTGCAACTCTATGTGCAATGCCGCCAGTTCATACCATACTCAAATGCGTGGTGTGCTCGGCACTGCGCTTTCTCTTCGCGTTGTGCGAGGTTCTCCGGCCTTGTTAAGATACCGAGGATTCCTTTGCGGATCGGGAGGAACAAGAAAATAACGTACACTACAACGTTAAATGTTAACTGAATGGCGTGAAATATATTGTTTGATCAAGAAATGTAATTACAAAGTCGCATGTGCTTACTCGAGAGTACGCGCGCCGGTTTCGCTTGCTCGAGATGAAGCTGGGACGAGTGCTCGGTGGCCACAAGCACTGGCAGTCGGCAGCTTCGTTCGAAGATCGGAATACACAAAGTACTCATTCGCTCATATAAGAAGCTCCTCATGCTCATGGATAAGTAGCAACTACGGAATCAGGACAGTGAATCTAAAGGCGTCCCTCCAGGTGCGTGGACCCAGCCGATATGGTTCTACGGGAATGAGACATCTTTGGCTTCTGGGTTAAGCTCGTTGACCTGATACGCCGATACGCTGTCTAACTCGTGGAGTATTTGTGGATGTATTTCGGAATATGTTACTTGATCGCGTGTGGAAATGAGTCTGCTGGCTTGCGCGCGGAGCTCCTTTGCCGGCGCCCGTCGCTGGCGTTGTCTGTTAGGTACGGTCACGCGAGATTCAACCATCTCCATGCTTGTTACAATATACATATTATTAATTAATGGATTAATTTATTTATTAGCTACTTAAATCGGATATTAGCCCTTTAATACATACCTCTTATAATAGTGACAAGATACATCGTGAAATCATTAAATAAAATGAAGCTAACAAAACAGTATGCTGAATTTAAATTTATCATAATTCTTGTTCTACTTAAAAGATGATAATTACGAAGTCTTGTATAAGGTGTTTGAATGCACTAACAGATTCTGAATCTCTGATCGCGGAGGGAATATAATTCCAGAAGCATTTAGCTCCGTTGAAGCTGGAGTAAAATTAGTAGTTAACAGTCCTACTTTGCTTTTTAACAACCCTAGGATTTCTTAGCGAATACGGTAGTTGCCGAAGGTCGGAGAAATCGTTGATATTTCGAATAGGTGCATAGGACATGAGAAATGTGTCGATGGCGCCTTAAATAAAACCAATCATGTTTGCAGCCTTTGAACAGACGTAATCTATATGTTTAAGTCACACTACAGATACTTATTAAAAAGTAACAGATTTAAAAGAGTCGATCTTCTCCTGACGAAGCCATGTTGCTCGTCAGCAATGAGAGTAAACAGTCTTGTCGCCGAGGAGATTGGCCACAATGGCATCAAACAACTGGACAGGGTGCCAATGCTAGAGATCGGTCTATAATTACGCACATTATACCTGTCCCCATTTTTAGAGATGAAAAAGACATATGATAATTGTCATTTCTCCGGAAAATGGCCCTGTGTAAGTGACTGATTGAAAATGCGCAGGATCGGATCCTCCAGATAAGGCCAGGGTTTTTTAAGAAAATACAGAGACATCTGGTCAAGACCGGCATTTGCGTTATCTTTAAGCTATTGCACCTCCATCCTTGCCATCTCCCTGGTCAACATGAACTGGAAGAGACCCCCTTCATCTGATTCATAATCCGTAAGGTCGGATAAATTGTATGGATGAAAATTATGTTTGTAGATAGAGCCAAAAAGTGAAATAAAAAGATTAGCTTTATCAAGATCGGAGAAGGGGGCCCTGTCATCCCGTTTGAGGTAACCCGGAATAGCCGGACTCGAATTCAATGATTTAACATTGGACCAGTCGTTCTAGGCTAGTGAACTTCCTAACCGATCAACAGGAACTGCTTCTTATGCCTCTTACATGTTAAGCTAGACACTGGGCTGCAGTCTGCACAGAACCGCACAGATCAGAGACCTGTTAAAGCTTGATGGGGCGTGGACCAGAGGAGGGCTGACTGACTCTGAGGAAAAGATCGGAGGAGTTATTAGAGAGTATAATAGAAATCTGTGTATTTGAACACTCAGTAGATCTATTTAGTCAGTTTCTAAAACGGCGATATACCAAACGAAGGAATACAAAGTTTAACGAACAAAGAGGAGGCGAGTCGGAAAGCAAAAAAGAGTAGACGCGGGCTTGAATCGCGGACCCCGAGATTAACAACCAAAAGCTCTAACCACTGAGCTAACGTCTACGATGCAAGCGCAGTTTAGGAAAAAGTCGAATTTCTCGAGCTGAAAAACTTTTCGAGCAACTCAACCTTTTTTTTCATTACAAGATTATTTGTATTCAATACTACTTCTTTGAATATGCGAGCATTTCAAAAGCGAGAGAGGGATCTCTCTCTCTCTTTCTTTCTTTCTTTCTTTCTTTTTCTCGACTCGCCCTCTGATACAATCTTTTACATCTTTAGTCCTAGATTTGTAAATCTCATTATAGAAACTACGACCCGTGGAACTCGAACATGGAAATGCGCTGACTTGATATCTGCAACTCGATGTTTTTCTTTTTTTTTTCAAGAGACTACGATAAAATGTAGTGATTGATGCAGCACTTACGCTTAAATCAAATGAAAAAAATTGATATTAGTTAGGCACCTGTCAAGCCTGCAGGTGAGCCGCCGTTGCTCCAGGCGATTGGCAGGTGAGGTAAGAGTCCCCATGGCTCTACCTCGGCGCTACGTAACAAGTGTGTTGTTCTCCGCTGCATTAATAAATGCAGCAGGGAAAAACAATCATGTGTCGCAAAACAGTATGCGCGTGTAGCTCGTGCAACTACACGCCGTAGTATACACATTGTTGAAAAAATGAAGTAATAGATATAATATTGTTTGCATTAATATAATTAGAAATAAATGGATATAAAATAGTTATTATATTTTCGTTGCAATTTCAAACCATTTTCTTCGTGCTTGCCATAACGCGCCATATGCTTTATTAGTTAAACTTTTCTTTGCTATGAAGTTAGCCATTAGACTTGCAAAATTTTTTCTAGAGCCAACGTTGAGTACATTACTAATAGATTTGATAACACAGTGTAATTACGCACAATAGTCACAACAAAAATTTTAAACACAAATGAAAATAATAAACCACTATCAGATAATTAATGACCGTAATTTACTTTGGATTTTTAGAAATTAAATTACAGATGGATTCAATTCCATAGAATATAAATATTTCATTAAATACATAATTTTAAGTAGCATTATTAATGTCTTCTGTCTTATTACCAAAAAAGAATTGTAATCATTTCCACGATCGGACTCTTTAAATTGCTGTGTCTAATGTGTGAAAACGTCCCTGCGCAAATGAATTGCTATATTTAAAAATGTTTGACCTTGTGCTTTATTTATTGTCATTGCAAATGCTAATTCAATAGGAAATTGTCTTTTCGAAATGTAAAAGTATATTCATTTTCGGAATATAGTGTTATTCCAGACTACCACCATTAGCCGTCACCCTCTCCTCAAGCGCGCTCGCACGCTCAATTGTCGTAGCTAAGGCCCGCAAACGCAAGCTACACACCAACGAGTTGCACGCAACCCTACTGGAGGAGGCAAGAGCCCTGAGCCCTGAACATCAAGGGCTCATAAACATCAATGAGCTGCTCCCGTCAGACGTCCATAAGCTGCGTTCAAAGGCCAAGCTGGAGGCTAAGAAGAGATAGGGTTGCCGTACTTTCGTCAGAGACGGGAGACTATTCATTCGCTGCAACGATGACAACGAGCGCGCCACCGTCATCAACACCGACGCTGAGCTAAATGATTTTTTAGCTCGGATTCCGCCTGCCGTCAGCGTTGTTCTACAATGAAGCTACCACACACACAATTCATTTCACCACATCCACCATCAAACTCATCTGCCGTGTCTTCGTCCGGTTCTGAGGTATCTCTGTCTGAAGGTCTAAGGATCTGTCATTTCAATGCGAACTCACTCACAGGTCACATTGAGATGATCAGGCTCTTCTTATCCACTCGCTCTCTATTCCACGTAATAGCTGTTACTGAGACCTGGCTAAGCGACAAGGTGACATCCATCCCTTCACTGGATGACTACCTGCTATACAGACGGGATAGAAACAGGAACGGAGGAGGTGTGGCACTCTATATACATAAATCACTGACGGTTAGTGTTATTTCATCATCCGACGGTCAATGGTCTGGCAAGCCAGGCAAGCCTGAATACCTTTTTTGTGAGGTATCGGCTAAGGGAATTTCTCCCATCTTCGTGGGGGTTGTGTATCGTCCACCTCATGCTCCTTTTTTCCAAGGCTCTAACTTCATAGACCAGCTAACAACTTACATGCACAATTACTCCACGAAGGTTATAATGGGAGACTTCAATTCTGTACTTTCCTCATCTGAAGATGCCAATTTCATCAGGGCATTCATTGATGAGAACTCCCTTTTGTCTGTTCCCTATGGTGCTACGCACCATAAACAGGGTTATGATACCTGGCTTGACCTATGTCTAATTGACGAGCAGGCTCGCCTGCTGTCTAACTGGAAGACAGACGCACCTTTCATCAACGGACACGACCTTATCACGGCCACTCTCGACGTACAGATTCCACGCTACGTACCTAACACATACACCTACAGAAACTTTAAAGGAATTAGCGCCGAGAAGCTAAGGGACTTTCTTAGCGAATGTGACTGGTCATCTCTCACCACTTCATCACTCGACGAATGCATATCCTTACTTAACACTAACCTTACTAACGCCATTAATCATCTCGCCCCATTGCGGACTGTGACACCAAGACGACAACGACGTCACCCGTGGTACACCGCGGCTCTTAGTGACCTTGTATCCGAGAGGGATAGACTTTACAGGCGTTTCAGGGACTCCAGACTCGATCAGGATCTCCGCATTTACAGATTAGCTAGAGACTATACCCATAAACAAGTCGAGGAAGCCAGGCTGGATTGCTACTATTCACGCCTGTCTATCTTGACCGACATTGCCGAGATCTGGAGAGAGCTGGAAAAACTTGGTATTTCTACCACCAAGGCCCCCTTACCATCTCGATTTACCATGGATGAACTCAACGAGCATTTCAGCGCGATCTCCAACGATCCGTTGGCTCCTGCTGTTGAGGATTATCTTCTCACTCTGGAAAGTCTTGACCTCCCGGAACATTTCGAGTTCAGCCCTATAACGGAATCGGATGTGTTGGCTGCCGTATCGCACTTTGACATCCAGGCCAGGGGAAGTGATGGCATCCCACAGGTTGTCATTTCAAAAGCATTGCCGGTTCTCGCTCCCTTACTAACAAGACTTACTAACTTGTAAGTCACATTTTCAACCTGTCTCTGAGCGTACCCTGCTTCCCATCTGCCTGGAAATTGTCACTTGTGCGCGCACTCAACAAAATCAGTTCACCAACAGCCCTGACTGACTACCGTCCGATTTTACTTCTCTGCTTTCTCTCCAAGGCCCTGGAGTGGCTGGTGCACAAGCAGGTCTCAGAATACCTTGAATCAAGGCTATTGCTGGACAACCTTCAAACAGGCTTCCGCACTGGTCGCAGCACTCAGTCTGGCCTAATTAAGCTAACTGATGATGCCAGGATCGGGATAAACAAAAAGAAAGTAACACTACTCCTTCTCTTCGACTTTAGCAAGGCGTTTGACACTGCGTGTCACGTCAGGCTTCTGAGAAAGCTATCCACGTTCGGCTTCTCAAAGCAAGTCATTCGCTGGTTTGCCTCCTACCTTTCTGGGAGAGAGCAGGCCGTCGTTGGTGACAATAGTGAGCGTTCTTCTCCTCGGCGTCTCAACATGGGCGTCCCGCAGGGATCCGTCCTGGGACCCTTGCTGTTCGCATTGTACATCAACGACATTGGTTTCTGCCTTGGTACCGATGTTTCCCACCTCATCTATGCGGATGACTTGCAAATTTACAGTCAATGCCACCTTGAGGAGCTCGATTCTTTATCAAACAAGATGAGTGCTAATGCCGAAAGGATAATGGGCTGGGCTGCGCAGAATAGGCTGATACTTAATGTTGCTAAAACCAAAGCAATCGTCCTGGGCTCTCCCTACTACATTAACGCATTACCCTCAACAGCTAATACCTATATTAACATTAGGGGTGCCCAGGTCAGCTTTGAATCCTCCGTGCGTAATCTGGGATTGGTGCTCGACTCTAAACTTACATGGAAGGAACACGTTACACAAGTTTTTAAGCGTGCTCACTCACTAATGTACAGGCTTTACTTTTTAGAAAGAGTACCAATCTCAGGTTGCGCAAGCACTTAGTGCAAGCGCTCCTGTTTCCCCTTATTGACTATTGCTTTCTTGTATACTGTGACCTGACGCAGGAACTAGACTTAAAACTACAGAGGCTCGTGAATACAGGAATTCGGTACATCTATGGTGTAAGGAGAGATGAGCACATCTCCCCGTACAGGCGGGAGCTGCAGTGGCTAACCACTGCAGGACGCAGAAAATATTTCACTGCTTGTTTCTTACGAAAGATGTTTAACACAGCTGTACCATCATATGTACTGGCATACTTCGACTTCCGCGTGACACTCCGGCCTGTTAGGGGGGAGGTGACACCTCTGGATATTCCTACCTTCGCGACGGAGACGCTGAGGAACTCGTTTCATATCAGCGCCTCATACCTATGGAACAACCTACCATCACACATCCGCAACACTGCTTCTATCTCAGGTTTCAAGAAACTGACTAAAGAGCACTTCCTCGAGCTCGAAAACACATAAACATCATGCTCCGGACGAAGACACGGCAGATGAGTTTGATGGTGGATGTGGTGAAATGAATTGTGTGTGTGGTAGCTTCATTGTAGAGCAACGCTGACGGCAGGCGGAATCCGAGCTAAAAATCATTTAGCTCAGCGTCGGTGTTGATGACGGTGGTGCGCTCGTTGTCATCGTTGCAGCGAATGAATAGTCTCCCATCTCTGACGAAAGTACGGCAACCCTATCTCTTCTTAGCCTCCAGCTTGGCCCTTGAACGCAGCTTATGGACGTCTGAAGGGAGCAGCTCATTGATGTTTATGAGCCCTTGATGTTCAGGGCGCAGGGCTCTTGCCTCCTCCAGTAGGGTTGCGTCCAACTCGTTGGTGTGTAGCTTGCGTTTGCGGGCCTTAGCTACGACAATTGAGCGTGCGAGCGCGCTTGAGGAGAGGGTGACGGCTAATGGTGGTAGTCTGCCGTCACCCCTGGCGGAGTTGTTGGTTGCATCTAGCCTCCCCATGATCCTGACTGATGCTATGTCCCTTCTGAGGGCCGTGGATTCAAGCGCGCTCACGACTGCGAATGCAAGGAGGTGGAGCGAGGTCTCGCGGGTGTAGTGCAGGCCCGTGACAATAACCACACTGTTGGAAGACTGCTCCTGTCGCCTCCTGACCTCTGCCAACTCACTGCGCAGGCTGCAAAGCTCCGCAGCGCTGGGTACAGTGCTGCTGCTGTCCTGCTGCATTGTCGGGCTCCTCGATGAAAGATCTTGAATTTATGCCTGCAGCTCGGTGATGGTGGACTCAGCATTTTGTATGCGAGTCTTGAGTGCAGGCAGCTCATCGAGGGCCTTAAGACGCTTCTCCAGCGGGTCCAGACGCTGCTCAATCTTGGAGATCCTCTCTGACACGATGTTCTGGGTCTTGAGGGACTCCGTTTGAGCGCTGCGGATGTCGTCCAAGGCCACGCGAATGTCCCTCAAGGCCGCCTCAACGGACGGCGTAGGTGTTGTTGCGCCGGCCAAGCGGGTTGGTGAGGGATTCCGCGAAGTGTTGGCTGATGGTGGTGCTGACCTCGTCTTCTTGGTCGCCGGTTGCTGCTGCTTGGGAGTACACTTGCCTGCTGCTGTTGTTGCAGTTGCTCCCGTTACAGTTGCTGTAGCAGAGATGGATTTTGTCCTAACTTTGCTTCCCTTGCCGTTGCTCTCTGCACAAGTGGGATAGGCTATCATCTTCCTGTCATTTACAACTATAGACCTGACGTTGACAGCATTCTGGCACTTGACGTGGAAGTATAATCCACAATATTCACACCTTTTCGGGTCTTTATGCTGTATGGATTGTCTACAGCTACTACATTGTTGAAAAGACACTTCCACGTTCTTGTCGCCGTTTCCACTCATTTTTCGTTTTTCGTCGATAACTTATTGGCAGTCGATAAAGCAGATATTCGTTGGAGGATGGTAAGTTATCGACGGAGTGAAAGAGTAGATGGTGTGACTCTTACGGCTAGATGGCGTGTTAGTGGCGAGAACGTGAAAGTACCGACCTCGAGACAGTGTGAAGACGCCTTGAAGATTCTCCCGCGATGCAGCACATGTCCCCACGATGTAGATTGCGGAGAGAAAGAGACGCCGTGCAGGTGCGAAAACAAGCCAAGCTAAGCGGAGCAGATTTGTAGTTTAGGAGTAGAAAGTTTACGGTCGAAAAGATGAGATAGAAAAATTGCAGCCTTCGGCGATTTATATATCGACGTGAAGGTTGCAAAAAGGAGCGAGCATCTACAACAGAAGGCAAGAAGCAGCAGAAAAGCAGTTTAAAAGAATGACAGATCAGCAGAGCTGTTAACCGTACACACCAGAGGGAGAGAGAGAGAGAGAGAGCCGTCAACAGACTGGACCTGGGCCTGAGGCCTGCCGTCTGCTGCACGAGTGCGGCTCGTGTTTGAGCGCGCCAACATAAGCCCTGTGTGGCTACATTGTGCGCGGGAGGCATCATTTCCACCGCGTTGTAGCGAAGGGCTGGGCGAAATACAAGTGCAATAAACTGTTAACCATCGTGTGATTATTTTCCCCTCTCCCTAGCGTTCTCCCAAACGTGACGATCGCGCCAAATCCTACGTTAAAGAAAAATCCTAGCGCATGCGAGGCTCTAGGTGTTGCGCACCTGTGTTGGGAGGCATAGCGTCGCATGTTAAAGTTTCATTTTGTTGATTTTTTCATTATTGTTCCTTTTGGTTTCTGCGATTTGTAAAATTTCACATGCTTCAAGTGGTTTTCAATTATAACTTTGAAATTGACTTATTGTACTTTTTTGTTGTACTTGTACTTTTGAACTTGTTTACCATTTTTCATTTTTTTTTATAGCAACGATAACAATTAACCCTGACAGCAGATTGTTTACGCTTTAATTATTGATGCATGTAATATTGATAGTATCTTCTTCGGAATCAATTTGAATTTTTAAAGTCACATTTTGTTGTTCTATTTAATTATTGTTAATCACAGTTTCTCTGATTTATGCAATTTAACGTGCTGTAAGAGGATTTGAAATAATATTTGTAAATTGTCTTATCGTAACTTCTACAAGGTTATCATCACTTAATTCAGCATTTTTCACATTCATTTTGTAATCAGTTGTTTTCCTAACAGATTGTTCACGATTTAGTTGTTCTATATCTTCTTTTCTTTTTGTTCAGACGTACGCCGTTTTTTGCTTCTCCATGACATTTTGACGTACAAATAGTAATATCTTTGTTTTCTTTTAATTCGTAAAAACTTCTTTTGTTGTCCTTTCGGACTTTTGTTACCTTTAGTTTTTTTTTTTTAATTTTGCTTCCATTCTAAGGAAGCCTTGTAATAGTAATTTTTGGAGTTTGTGTAAAAACATGTGAGAAGTGTGTTTTGATGCATTTTAATCGACAAATGGTGTTTTTGGAAAATGTCCTTACGGATGTGTGTATGTGTGTATGTGTGTGTGTGAGAGAGAGAGAGAGTGTGCGTATGTAGACGCCTGTATCTCAGCTTCTACTAAGTGGATTTTAACCCACCAAGTCTCATTTTCTTTGTTTTTACTAGAACATTGTAGGAAAAAAGTTCGTTTTTATATTTTGTGTACGCGTTTTTTTATAGTGATTTTATAGTTTTGATATTTCTGTTTTTTCTAATAAAGTAATTGGAAAACTTAATAAAAGTAAATTGCTTAATATGTACCTAAAAGAGAATAAAATTACCTATCTTTTTATCGCGGAAAATTGATATTATCGTTCGTCGTTCTTTTATTATACACCATAAAGCGCAATTTCTTAAAATTGTTTGAACTTGAAAACTAAATGTTGAATCTTTAAAAAAAAAACATGATTATTACAAGTTATTACGACTATATTCCACTTAAATTTTAAGTTATTTCATGGGATAGATCCTGAGAAAAACATCAAAAACTGAAAAATGTCGTTTTTCTACATGACGCGATAACTGGAGTAAAAAAGCAATAATCAAGTTCAACGCTCGGATTTAGTTTCTTTGGGTTGTTTATGAAACCAATTAGTTTTAAAGATTTAAGATACAAATTTTGTTTTCTTACCCTGTATACTCTATATAACTGAAAACTGCATCGCTTGGATCTCAGCTTCAATTTGATGGATTTTAATCTATACCTAGGCTCGTTTTGCTTTCTCCAAGAGAAAGCTTTGTGATGGTGAAAAAATCGATATCCAAGATTTTGATAGATTTCGATGTTTTCGAGGTTCCTGAGTCAGAATAAGAGGTTTTTGAAAAATGTATGTCTGTATGTATGTATGTATGTATGTATGTATGTATGTATGTATGTATGTATGTATGTACGCGTGTGCGTGAAAATGGTTACCACGATAACTCTCTAACGCATTTATATTTTTCACTGAAACTTTACAGGCTTATCAAGTATGATCTAATAAAGAACTGATTAAATTTTGGAGCCGATTCACAAAGATAAACCGTGTTTATGAAAAAAACATTTTTTTTTATGAAAACATTGATAATTGTTTTTTTTTATTATAACTCCCGAATGCAATTGTACTTTTTGCTGAAACTTTACAGTCTCATCAAGTATAATCTAACGAAGAACTGATTAAATTTTCAAGTCGTACGACTGAAGTAAAGTGTGTTTTTTTTTTAATTTTCTCTTAAATATTAAAAATGGCATATTTTGCCCAAAAATGGTTACCACGATAACTCCTGAACGCATTTATATTTTCGCTGAAACTTTATAGGCTCATCTAATAAAGAACTGATTAAATTTTGGAGCTGATTCACAAAGATTAAGCGGGTTTATGGAAAAAATTTTTTTTTTATAAAAACATTGATAAATCTTATTTTTTTTATTATAACTCTTGAATGCAATTATACTTTTTGCTGAAACTTTACAGGCTCATCGAGTTTAAGCTTACGAATAACTGATTAAATTTTCAAGCCGTTTGACTAAAGTAAAGTGCGTTTTTTTAAATTTCTCTTCAATATTAATAATGGCATATTTTGCCCAAAAATGGTTACCACGATAACCCCTGAACGCATTCGCTAAAACTTTACAAGTTCATTAAGTATAACCTAACAAAGCACTAATTAAATTTTGGAACCGATTTACTAAAATGAAGCGCGAAAAAAAATACGTTTTAACATTAGAAAATAAAAAATTTTTATTATAACTCCCGAACGCATCTGTACTTGTTGCTCAAAAACGTTCTGCCAAATCACCTTACCACCAAGTTTACATGAGGGAGTTTATGGGTCAGTGGTAGAGCACGCGCCTTGATATCTTGGGGGTGTTGCGTCAAATCACCCTTGTCACTTTACTTTTGTGCAATTTTGTTTCCAAAAATCCCGTTACAATATATACTTTAATGTTATTTGTTAACAAAATAGAGCTGGTAAATATAAGGTTTTAAAAAAGGTTTAGGTTTAAAAAATTCCCTTCCCCCTCCTTCAGCTGCACAATGTATTATTATTTTATACAGTGTGCGTAAAAGTCGATTTTACGCATGCTCCACGTGCAATAAATCGCATTTTATGCCCGAGTATCGACAAAAATAAATGTTCGAAAATTTCCTAACTTTTCCTTACTTTTCATGTCCTAGAAAATTCCATGATTTTTCCTTGATTTCCAGATTTCCTTCAACTCCTGGATACAGCTGATTAAAAAAACGACTGAAGCACCGAATTCTGGAGAAAATGTTCAACATTTTCATTAACAAGCTTTAAAACGATTCTCTTAATCATCATATCTCTTGGAGAAAGCATACTGTTAATGAAGTTAGCAGCGGTTTTTTTTTTTGTTTTTGTTTTACCAATTCGTTGACAACAAGATTTATGGTTACCCATGTGTTTTTTCATGGCGATTTTTCGATCACTGGTGATTTTAGATGCGTTCCGCGAACTATCCTTAACATTATAACTCGGAAACTAAATGTTGAACTTTTCTTTAAAACATCATGAGTAGTATATGGGCTGGTATGGAGAGACTGGGCTAGAGTGGCCTAGAGTGACGTCACCAGTCCCGTGGCTGGCGCCAGTTGTTTATGTAAACAGAAGCCCATGTTTATATCAACAGTAGCTGATAAGGTTAATAAACATGATTTACGACCGCTACTGTCATAAACAGTCTGTCATCGATGGGTGACTTATTTGTTTATTTATAAATAATTATAAATAATTTTTAAACAAAAGCTATATCACGCATACGATGCCAGCCCTCCTCCTTTTACCCCAAGCAGATCCGAGCGCGACTCTCTCTCTCTCTCTCTCTCACTCCCTCTTTCGCTGTCTAATCCATACCTGCCCCAAGCTCTGACGCGGTGGCTCCCGCCGCTGCTGTACCGGACCCACTTCTCTCTCTCTCCCCTCTCTACGCCATACTCGCGCGCATCCGCCAAAGCCGCCGGCTACCTGTCACTCGCGTATACCTGCTGTTTGGCTATTATTGCCCTAGCGCCGACTTTGATCCTTTCTGCGCTGTAAAGAGAGACATTGTTCCACGTATATAATTTATATGGTGGCCCTGAAAAGGGCCCATTGTTTTTTGAAATATATATGTAGCCGTCTTTTTCGGGACACGAAAAGGTGTTTGTAGAAAAGGATTTTTGATTCTGTGACGAGGAGGATGAGGATTTTTTAGACAGATTATTATAACCGCTTTTCTCTGGATACGAAAAAGTGTTGGTTGAGAATGACGATTGATTGTTCTGCTTTCTTGGCTCCTTGCTTCTCATGAGAGGCTGTCTCTCCTCCTACGTAGAACCTTTTTTCTGCTCTTTGCTCTGCTCCTGTCCCATGGTCGAGTTGCTGCTTTGCCGGTCGCTTAACGAATGATTCGCATCGAAATGAACGCGTGCATATATAACTCTACTACTCGGTGCTGCAAAGCTTACTCTAAATTTCGGCTTTGGGGATCGTTGATGGGAGTCGGGGTTTTGCACGTATAAAAAGAGAAATTCTGGCCCAATATTTATTTACTAAAAAACGCGTACGAGTCGAATGACTCAGCTTACAAGGTAATGAAATAATAAAATGACATACGAGCGCGCGCACAACACAAACATACTTACACAGCCGCACACACACACACACTCTACATTTCTACGCTATAAATTACAAACAAGCGATACACCTACACTTGCCAGTGGCGCGTTGTTGGCGCAGTTGACGTGTGAGCCCTCCTCGCAGTAAACCAGGCACCAACTCTTTCGGCGGAGTAGGCATCCGATGAAAGTTCTAAGGTACGCTACGGTTGCGGCGTGCTGTCGGTGGCGTACCTTGGACGTTGTTGTCGTCACCGTCGTTGTCGTCGCCTGCTGATGATGGTGGAGGCGAAGGCGATCTCGGCGAATCCATATCCAGGATGCACGGGTAGGGCTGTCCGTTGCACTTCCAGCAGCGAAAGAGAAGGCACCCCCAGCACTACTGCCACAAGTCGTGCTCCGAACTTTTGGAGATGCACACTCTGCACCTCACGTTGATCGGCACAAACTGTACCGCCAGAGAAGCCTTTCGCTCGGCTTCTTGCTGTTTTTGCTGCAACAGCGCTGACATGTCCAGCATTCTCTGCTGGTAGCGCTCGAGCTGGCCGTTCAGCTTCTCCATTGCACGTTTTTTAGCTTCGATACTTGGGAGAAGCGCATCGCGTTGGGCTGCTAATTTTTTCAATTCTGCCATGATGGTGGCCACGGTGTGCTCTCTGTAGGGACTCAGAGCGGACTGATCAGTGCAAGCCGTGTCATAAACGTAAGCCGTTGGCAAACATTTCTGCACGTAGGTAGAGGGGGACCGCACCTCTCTACTCTTTGCATTTTAACGACGTTCGTTGTCTTAAGAATACGAGACCGTTGGTTACGCTATACTCGGACTGGATTATTTGTATACACTTGAGCTCCAGCATCGTGATGGCTCTCGAAATGCGTGTCATTGAGAGAGCCAGCTTACCACGTGTCGCAGAAATGTCCAGTGCTACGAACGAAGTTCACGATGCGATCCTGCGCATAGCCAACGCGCTTAAGGGTCGTCACCTGGTACGTGCGCGTTCATCGGATGTGCGAGGAGAGGCTACGACGCGAGCTGCGCTGATTGCTGACGCATTGCGCGTACCGCTGGATCGCCGATTTTTATGAGAGATACTTTAAACATTCTAGTGTTGTGATAAAAATCGTCGGCAATTTCTTGGTGGAACGCGGTGCACGCAATGTGTACTGTCTGAGGCATATCATCGAGGAACATGGAAGGGTTTACAGTGTTTCCCTACAATCAGTTTTTTAAAACAAATAATAGTACTTTATTTTTGTTCTTCTTGTAGCTCGAATTACCCTGCAGGAGGACGCTGAGGAGAGCGACAGCGACGCAACGCTGTTTGTTGTGTCGTCACCTCCTTCACCACAGCGAGCCAATTCATCCGAGGAGGTGAATGAGGAGGAGGAGGAGGAGGGGCAGGAGGAGCATGAACAGGAGGAGCAGGAGGATATACAAACTCCTATGGAGGAGCCCATGGAGGATGATGCTGAGAGCGAGATAGAGGACAGCGATCACGACGATGATCGGCCTGGCGTCTCCGAGCAGGCTGACTACAGAGCGGGCGCTGCAGCACCGCTGAGAGGTAGCGAGCAAACGATGGAGACTGCGATGATTCTGCTCTCGTTCCGCTACGAGCCAGCTCCCGAGTTTGGTCCTACGAGAGTCGAGGTTTTTGAGGGCTTTGCGACTCGGGATAAGACCGCTGAGGAAGTTGCGATGAATCCGTATGCACGCTTTTTATTCCGTATGCAACTTTTAAATTTTCTTAAAAAATTATTATTACTAACAATAATAATTTTTTAAGTTATCAGACGTCGTCTGAACGAAGGCATGGAGCCCTGTCCGGATGCAGATCCAGAAAATGTCGCGGCTATGATTTTTCAAGCTGCTGCGCTACGAATCGTGAATAACGGTCGTGCGCAGGAAGTACGTTGGTTAAACAACTTGCTTGAAAAATCAGCAGACGAGTTATTTTCTATGACTGCGTTCGAGATGGCCGAGTTGTTCAGCTACATCATTCAATGCTACAACGGTCGTGCGGAAGAATGAAGGCTCGCTTCTTTGCTGTCGACGACGATAATGTCAGCAGCAGCAGCAGCGAGGAAGAGGGCCCATCATCACCGGCAATGTCATCGGACTCTTCAACAATTCTGACCCCAAATTGTCGATGCTGCAGGAGGTCGGGTTCTACGATGCGGGTCACCCGATCATCGATGACAGCACAGCGGCATATCGCAGGTAGGCGGCGGCGGCGATACCTCGAGCGAAAAGGCACCGTCGCCGAACAATAGTATTGTAAGCGCTTCTGCTGCAGCTTCTGATTCAGATCAGGGGGAGGAGGAGGAGGAAGCTCGTGGTGATAAGCGTTATTGTCGCTTCAAAATTATCGCGAATGCGGTGCATCGCGTACGGAAATTCCGTACAGACGCTCACCGTCTGACGCTACGGATTAAAACACCGCCGCGTGGGACCAACATGCTCAGCTGGGTTGAGTTAGCAATACGTGACATTTACGAGTATTTGCTAACTCTAATCAAAGGCGGGAGCGATCGCATCGGTGTTTCAATCTCTAGCAAATATTTCGGAAACGGGTCGGCCGGGCTCTCGTATCGTCTCGCGAGCGCGCTGACTGGCGATGATTTATGGTCTGTGGTGTCTGGACTGGTTCAGAGCAACGCAAATTTTCGAGTCGACGAGTCATTTGCCGTTTGTTTGACCGTCGTAGAGATGCCTGTAGGTGCAGGTGGCTCTCGACGGAAAAACTTGACCGTCGACAGCGTTTCTCAACGGTCCATCATTCGGATCAGCAATCGTGACAATCTCTGTCTGCCGAGAGTGCTCGTTGTAGGCGAGACGAAAATCGCGCTTCAGACGAACGATACCCCGGCGATGCGAGCCGAGTGGAACGTCATCCGCGACGGTCGTAGGCAACTACAGCATGAGCGAGCTGTAAAATTGTGCCAGGATGCCGGTGTTCTCGTACCTCGCGAAGGTTGTGGTGTACAAGAGCTTCGTCAAATCAAGCATTATTTTACTGCTCGTGGTACAGCTTTCGTTGCTTACGGGAAAGACTCGATGGGCAGCGGTGAAGCACCATTTTTTGACGGACGCTGCGATGCCTGCACAACCGTAATATTTTTGCTCTACTCCGAGCTTCATTACGACGTGATCGTCCATATTTTTGGAGCCGCGAAGGCAACATTTTTCTGTACTTTTTGCAATCGCGGCTACAGTAATATCGAGGATCACAACTGTAGGCAGCTGTGTTCGCGCTGCTTCGTCTCGCCACCCTGTAGCGATAACGAAGCTTTGCAAAAATGCGCATCGTGCAATCGCAGTTTTTTCGGCGATGTATGTTTTTGCAACCATTCGGTTGCGGGATCATACAAAGCGAAGCACAAGCGAGGTGCGATGTGCTGCAGATTTGTCTTACCTGCTGCAAAAGCGTGAACCGGCAGCACGGTAAGCACGAGTGCGGCAAAAATTGGTGTCGACATTGCAAGTCGACACACGGTTATAATCAACACTGTTTTATACAGCCGAAAAAAATGATGCTTCAGCAAAAAAAATATCTTTATGTTTTCTACGATCTGGAAACGATGCAAGAAACACCGTATCGAGGCGATGAAAGCATAAAGATGTACGTCCCGAATGTCTGCGTTGTACAGCAAGTCTGCACGGAGTGCATAAGTTCTGACGACTTTTCAGAATGGTGTCCCTCGTGCGGTGTGCGCAAGCATATATTTACCGAAGATCCGGTTGGTCAGCTGCTACAGCTTGTAGTAGGCGACAAAACGGTCTTTGAAAATATAATATGCATCGCGCACAACGCACGAGGGTACGATGCGCAATTCGTTTTACGACGGCTTGTCGAAGGTAAAATAAATTGCGCGCCAAGCATCATACTGAATGGTCAGAAAATACTGTGCATCCCGTATGGACGCACAAAGTTCATCGATAGTCTCAGCTATTCAAATGAAGTTGGCAGCGTTGCCTGCTACATTTGGTTTAGGTGAGACTACGAAAAAAGGCTGTTTTCCGCACCTTTTTAACACCTCGGCTAACGCCGAATACCGTGGCGCCATACCGGATGCGTACTATTATTCGCCCGACACTATGTCGTCGAGCGAGCGCGAGCAGTTCTTGCTGTCGCACAGCGAGATGCGTGCAGCGAACGCAGTATTCGATTTCAGCATGGAAATCGTCGACTACTATCGCATGGATGTGACGATTCTGCGTCGCGCGTGTGTGGCTTTCAGAAAAATTTTTCTCGAGGTCGGAGACACGGACCCGTTTGTAGTGGCTACTACAATCGCGTCCGCGTGCTCTCATCTCTACAGAAAAAATTTCTTAAAGCCACAGACTATAGGAATAGTCCCCAGGGGCGGGTATAGACGCGCCGATAAGCACTCCCAAAAAGCCGTCGAGTGGCTGCTGCAGTGCGAGCGAGAGATCGGTCGCGAAATCGTGCATGCAGGCAGAGCGCGCGAATATCGGCTTCCCGAGGGACTTTTGGTCGACGGATTCTTACCATCTACCAATCCAGCAGAAAATCCCATTGTTTTTGAATACCAGGGCTGCTATACGCATAGCTGCCCTGAATGTTTTAAAAACAATCGCAACAAGCCGAATGCCTGGGGTCGTACTTTCGACGCGTTGCTCGAGAGTACATGCGCTAAAATCGCGCAGATCAAACAGCTCGGTTACGAGACGTGCGAAATTTGGGAGTGCGAGTTTGACAGAATCAAGCGTGAAAACCCCGAATTCGCCAAGTACGTGTCGGAGCATCAGCTCATCAGCAAAATAACGCTTAATCCTCGTGACGCGTTCTTCGGCGGACGGACCAAAAATTTCGTCGCAGTTTACGATGCTAAGCCAGGCGAGCGTATTATGTATACAGATATATGCTCGCTGTATCCTTACGTTTGTAAACGAGGCAGATTTCCGCTCGGTCATCCAAAGGTTTACGTCGTCGAGGAATCTGATGAGCTGACGGGTGGCAATTTCAACAATTTTTCGGCCATAGATAGGCTGGTAAAATGTAAGGTTTTACCGCCGAGAAAATTGTATCAGCCTCTTTTGCCGATAAAAATTCACGGCAAGCTTCTATTCGCACTGTGTCGTACATGCTGCGAAGAGATGCGGCAGAGCGATTGTTGCCACCCGGATGCGAGTCAGCGAGAGTTCAGCGGAACCTGGGTGGCGGATGAACTACGAAAAGCCATCGAACTCGGCTATACTATAACTGAAATATTCGTCATATGGCAGTATAGTATGACCGAGTACGATTCGCTCACAGGTGAAGGAGGACTTTTCGCTGGCTACATCGACACTTTCTTGCGATTAAAGCAGGAAGCATCGGGGTTTCCAGCTTGGTGCGTTGACGCGGAATCGAAAGCGCGTTACGTTTGCGAGTATCGCGAAAATGAGGGGATATCGCTCGATCTGGAAAAAATCGCGAAAAACCCTGGCCTGCGCACTGTTGCGAAGCTCTGTCTGAACTCGTTCTGGGGTAAGTTCGGACAGCGCGATAATTTAACAGACGGTGATCGTCAAAGAGAGCGAAGACCTCCTTAAACTTCTAACGGCCGAGGATAAAGAGGTCTTGAGTCTCCTGCTGGTCAACGAGGAGGTGATGTACGCGAGCTAGCAGTACATAGACGATACTGTGGAGTCTACTCCATATACGAACGTATTTATAGGAGCCTACACGACAACTCTGGCCCGCTTGAAACTATTTTCGTATTTGGAGAAGCTCGGCAAGCGAACGCTGTACTGCGACACTGATTCGTGCATATTTGTGTGCAACGAAAACGCACAAGAATACAGGCCCCCGTTAGGCTCGTTGCTCGGCGATATGACCAACGAGCTCGACGAAGGGACTTATATTACGAGCTTCCTCTCGGGTGGTCCGAAATTTTACGGCTACAGAACCGTGAATTCGAGAACTGGCGAGGTATCCGAAAAATGTAAAGTCAAGAGTATCTCGCTAAATTTCTCGAATTTTTTGAGAATAAATTATCCTAGCATTAAGAGTATGATTGAAAATTATTTTAATCCTGGTGAAGAGAATGAATGCATTAATCTTACGTTTAATTCTATTAAAAGATTGCCAGATCACACTGTCGTCACGCGAGAAGAGGTCAAATCGTGATAGTTCTTTTTATCGCTCCCGGGTAGGGTTATCGCTCCCGTACGGTTACAAAAGTCAAGTATAGTATGTAAGTTGTTTGTGAATAAATAAAAGTAAATTTAAGAATCTCATTTTTGTATTAGTTTTTAAGTAATATAAATTGTTCTGCGTTAGGTTTAATATATTTATAATAAAAAAAAGTATTTTAAAATTTTTCTTGTAATTATAACAGCCTTCTCTCTGCTTTACCCACTCATCATCGCACGCTTATAGGCGAGCCGTACATACACGAGTATATATACGCTCGTCCGCGGATGATACTCGTAGCCGGTAATATACGCTTATAAGCGGCCCGCGTGAGTATACACGTATACGCGGCCCGCATGAGTATACGCGTATACGAGGCCCGCGAGAGTACACATCAAGACAGTCGACACACCGATAAAGCTGATTGGAAACCCGGAAATAGTGAAAATTGGTAAAAATTTGACAGAGCCGAATAATACAGCGAAACGACGACTGCCTAGTAAAGAGAGCATCGACGCATTGATGAAAATACACAACGCTAGCAGCAGCAGCGAATCACCGGCATTGCCTGCTTTGACGAGAAATCGAGCAAAGAACAAGTGGCTACGTCTCGCAAACTTTTAAGCATGTCGTCGTCGTCGTCGTCGTCGTACGAGCAGCAATACTACGATGTCTCGCACGAGGCTGGTTACGCGGGTGCGCGCAATCTCGTGCGTGTAAATCGAAAAGGCAAATTATTTAGCGCGGCTGACACACGGGAGAAAGAACGTATATACGAGTGGCTTAGTAATCAAGACGCCTATACTCTTCACAGACCCGTTAAGCGTAAATTTCCGCGATTAAGTTACAACGTGAGCAACATTGACGACGTATGGGAGTGCGATTTGCTTCAATTAACCACGATCAAAGAGCACAACGACTGATACTGTTACCTACTCGTAGTGGTGGATGTATTGAGTAAACACGCATGGCTGGAGCCTCTACGCGATAAAACTACAGCCAACGTCACCGCAGCCTTCGGACGAATACTCGAACGCAGCAACGGTCGCGTCCCGATACTCTTCAGGAATTTCAGGAATTTTTGAAAAAACGCGACATCAAATTCCGTACAGCTCGAAACCCCGATATCAAATCGGCTGTGGTGGAAAGACTAAACCGTACTGTACGCAGACGAATGTGGCGATACTTTTCTCACAATAACACGCAACGTTACGTCGACGTGGTGCAGAAAATCATCGAGGCTTACAATCATACGCAACACAGCGATACAAAGATGCGCCCCTGTGACGTGAGCATCTACAATGCTGCAAAAGCGCGCGCAAATTTAGCGAAAAGAGCTCGTCTGCAATCGACTTACAAGAATCGTGAAAAGATGGCGTCAGGTGCAATCAATAAATACAAGCCCGGATCTTACGTACGCATTAGTCGCACGAAAAATACTTTCGAGAAGGGATATGAAAAAAACTTTAGCGAGGAAGTTTTCAAGATTAAGCGCATATCCAAAAGACAGCAGTTACCAACGTTTATCCTGGAAGATTTGAACGGCGAGGAGATTGACGGCTTTTTCTATCTCGAGGAGCTCGCTCACGTTGGCACGAAACGCATGTCGGACGCTGCTGAGCAATTCAACATAGAATGCGTAATACGTACAAAGGGTCGTGGCTCGAAGAAGCAGCTACTCGTCAAGTGGGCTGGCTATCCGGACAAATTTAACTCGTGGATCAAAGCCTCTGAAGTACAAAAAATTTAAAAATGGACCAGAACGATTTTTACCTAGTTCTGCCTAGCAACAGCAATATGACGTACTACAACGAAAACGCCACTAGCTGCTTTACAACGCAGCTCTCGCGCGAGCGCAGACTTGGCGGGAATTGGTCCGTTGCGCTCGTCGAAATTCACGTGCCGAGTACTGTCACGCACATTCAAGAATCGGACACCTCTTAGACGTTTAAACAGTCGGAAAAGGCAAAGCAGGAAACGCATTTTTTTCCACACGGTATTTACGACAAGATCGAGCAACTAGCCAACGAAATAAATCAGCCGCCTTTCACGATCATCTGCGTCTCGAAGTTGCACCCTTTCAAAAGGGCTACAGCGCAAGTGTGCGCGTTGATCAGCATCAGACAACGTTTAACGAAAAAATTTGCCGTATTTTCGGTTTCGAAGATTCCGAGACTCGGCGAAAAAACGGCACCTTTGTTACATTGTCAATGGGCAGTGTAGTCGCGCTAGGAAACAGACCAGCATCGCTTTCCCGAGCTATTCCCGATCAGCTCTACGTGTACACGGATGTATGCGAGCCACACATTGTAGGCGACACTCAAGCTGCTCCACTACGTATAGTTTCCGTGGATAGTGCAAAGTACAAATTCAACAGTAATATCGTGAGACATTTTGCACCTGCTATTATATTACATTTTTACATCACAGTTTTCGCTCGATTGTCATAGATATAAGGGATCAGCACGGAGAGAGAGAGAGAGAGAGAGAGAGAGAGAGAGAGAGATAGATAGGTCTTTATTTGCTAAGGCAAAAAAATAATACAATTAAGGTCACATAGACTGTGTCGCTACAGTCTAACAAAAATAGAAAATACAATTTATCAATTTATACAAATATCGTCACATATAATCACATAAAACATATTTGGTCACATATAATTATCACATAAAACTTTTCAAATATTACGTTGCACATTTATGGTTTGGTCATAGACCTATCTGTATTGCACATTGGAAATCTAAATTACGTAATACTGAATGAATTTTTACGGCCTCAGGGCCGAGTCTGACTAGATTAAAACTAGATTAAGGTTAAGAATCGAGCGCCAGAGGGCTCAGAGTCGTCAAGATTCCGTGGCCAGCAGGTGCCGTCGTAGTGCCCCCTTAAAGGAAGCGAGAGATGGCAGGTTTCGCAGAGTAGAAGGGAGAGAATTCCAGAACCGAGCACCCTGAACCTGGAAGGCCCTAGCCCCGGTTTCAGTACTGACGGTAGGGATGCTCAGTTCCGGGGGAACTCTCCTACTGGAGGGTCTCGGCTTGTGTTTACTGAAAAATGAGGCCAGATACGAGGGTTCACCGATCTGAATTACCTTGTAGAGTAGAATGGCCTCATAGTAGAGCCTTCTGGAATCAGTGCGAAGCCATTCTAGACGCCTCCGGTAGGGACTGATGTGTTCATCCGTCCTAACCCCGAAGATGAATCTCACATACGAATTGCTCAGTCTCTGTAACCGTATTCGTTGTTCGGTAGACGCGTCCAGGATAGTCACAGCACAGTAGTCGATGTGCGGTTGTATAAGTGTCTCAACTAGCCTTCTGCGGAGAGTCTCAGTGGTGCAGCCCCTGATAAACCGCAGACTATACAGGGCTTTGTTGACTTTTTTCGTGATAGCATCCACCTGCGGTCTCCAAGTAAGTTTGCTATCCAGTACAACACCGAGACTCACGACCGTCTCACTGAATGAGACGATCACTCCGTCCGGCAACGGAACCCCAGGCATGTTCCATGATTTAATATCATTAACGTTCTTCATGGACCCGAAAAATATAGACTTAGTTTTGCCGGAGTTAAGTCGCAGACCGGAGCTCTCCGCCCAGTCAGAAACCAGCCGTGCCGCTTCAGCCAGTCGAGCCACGCCGTCCAGAAAGTTATCTTTGTTGGTGTGTAGATAGATCTGGAGGTCATCCGCGTAAAAAAGATGTTTAATTGCGTTGCCGTCGAGTATATTTTGCAGGCCGTTGACATAGAGGCTGAACAGCAAGGGTCCCAGGACAGAACCCTGTGGAACTCCCAGATTGGTTTCAAGCCACTCTGAAGTTCCGTTTTTATTCGAAATCACCATCTGAGATCGTCCCTGTAAATATGATTTAATCCACAGGAGAGCCGCCCTAGAGAACCCCAGCTGTCTCATCTTAGATAGTAATTTGGAAGGTGAGATGGTGTCAAAGGCCTTGCTGAAGTCAAACAGCAGCATAAGCGTCACCTTCTTTTTGTCAATAGCCATGCGTACGTCGTCGGTCACTTTTAATAACGCAGTCTGCGTACTGTGGTGTTTTCTGAAACCGGCCTGGAAGGGGTCGAGTATATGATTTGTATTAAGATACTCCGTGATCTGGGTGTGTCCGATTTTCTCGAGTACCTTTGAGAGGAAGCAGAGCAATGCAATCGGACGAAAGTCCTTAACGTTTGAAGGAGCGCTGGTCTTTCTTAGCGCGATCAACTGTGCCTGCTTCCAGATTCTCGGAAAGATCCCCTGAGCGAAGGAGCAGTTAAATAGATTAAGAATAAATTCGCCAATAATTGGGAGGGCCTTGACGACCACCCCGCATGGAATACCATCGACACCCCTCGCTTGGGAGGAAAAATGTGATATAGCAAGGACGACGTCACTCATACTAACAGGGCTAAAAGTAAAGCCCTCCTCACTTGCAAGTAAAATAGTGTCCATTGCATTGTGTATATTTTCGAGGGGTGATACCGATACTCCCGCGAAGTGCTCGTTCAGCTCCCCCGGCATAAAACCCAGGCAGGAGGCCGAGATGACGCATTACCTTCCAGATATTTCTATTTTCATCAAGGGCGTCTAATAGTTGTTGGCGATGGAAGGACTCACGCTCTTGAGCAGAACGCATGTCGACCTCGTTTGTGAGTCGAAGGACCTCATCGAAAAGCTCCGCCCTCTCCGTGCGCTCGTAGCGCCTGAGTGTAGCATTGCGTTTATCCATGAGGAGCCTCAGCTCTGGTCCAGACCAAGGAGCATATTTCCTACGTGGGCAAACCATTTTCAAAGGCGCCAATTCATCAATTGCTAATTTTATATTATTATTAAGAACGCATAAAGCGCCCTCCAGATCGGTTTCGATGGAATTCATGGCTGTCCAGTCGCAACAAGACAAGACGTCTACAAGACTAGTTGTGTCAATGCACTTGTAATCCCGGTACGAGAAAGTGTCACTCGTAGGAGTGGGAGCGTAGATGTCTAGCGAGACATCTATGACACAATGCTTGACGAAACTAGGCAGCCACTCATTCTTAGAGTCCAAGATCGTGTCATTCTCGTCGGTCATGATGAGGTCAATCCACGTGTGAGACGATGAGGTATGATGTGTGGGACCATGCCGGATGATCTGAAGAGATAACTCTTCGGACAGGCGCTTGATAGTAGCAGCGTCGTCCGAGTCGGATAGTAAATCCGAGTTCAGATCACCCATTATGATCTTATGACTAAATTCGCCGCATAGGTCCCGCAATACATCAAGAAGGTCTGAGTCCTTTTGCATCGGAATTTTCGGGGGCCTGTAAATAACTCCGAGTAGTACCGGAGGTGAGTCGCCCCTTTGTACGCTACAAAAAAGATACTCTGGGATTCCAGGTTTTCCTAGACCCATAGTATCAGATGAAGCAAGCTTTTTGATTTTCAATCCATTGCGCACAAACAAGGCGACGCCACCTCCGTTTACATTTCGATCCTGCCTAATGATGGAAAATCCCCCGATGCTAACTAGGCTATCATCCACAATCGGACCCAGCCATGTCTCCGCAAAACCAAAGATGTCAAACGATGGGCGTTCTGCCAAAAAATTACGGACGATCCCAATGCGAGCCCTGAGCGAGTTCACATTGAGAAAGCCCGCTCTCAAACCACACGCAGTACCCGGCGCATTGTCAGAGGGCCTCGCGAGTCATATAGTGGGCGCAAGTGATGATGACGATGATGACGACTGTATGGATGTTAGTGCAGATGATACAGTCGTCAATGATGGCGACGATGTCGGCAAAGCTGCAGCCGACTTGCCTGACAGGTCCGACTCAGGTCCGTTACATGAAGTAGTGTCAGAGTTAACGTCCTTTTCAGTGACTGTCATGCGAATCTTCTGTCGTCGAGGTTGTTTCAAGCCGGCCTGACACGCCGTAAGAATGGCCTGCAAATCGGCAGCAGATGCGAACACGTGCGCGCGCTCACCCCCCCTACGCCTAGCCAGGAACCTGCCACCTGCGTGCCAGACATATTTGAAGCCCAGTCCCTGTGCAATGGGCCTCAAGTTTTTAAACTGCGAGAATTTTTCTTGGGACAACATTTCATTTATAAAAACTTTATGCCCGGATAAGCAGGCAGCAGCCTCCAGGTCTAGAACACCGGGCTTGATATCGTTTGTGGTCAGGTAGTTGTTTGCGAGCGCGCTTTTCGCTCGCATGACTTCCCTGACCAAGCCCGGGCTCGCAAGCCTGACCACGAGAGATGGCAGCACACCACGAGGAGTCGCTGATTTTGTCGCGGTCGTGCCGTTTCTCTGAGCCCTATCTGGTCTACGCATGCGCAGTACTCGAGTACTGGCAATGTCGCTTTTCTTCAGGGCCGGAAGGACGGCTCCGAGCAGTGCAAAGGCAGCTACATCCGAGATTTTCTCGTCGAAATTATCCACATCATGTATTAGGCCATTGATAATGACCTCGCACCCCTCGGCACCGCCCCTCTCCGACTCCGCGCCGCCGCCAGTAGGTGCCAACCGAGGAGGGGAGCATTTTCGTGCTCCCGCTACTTCGGTGGCTCACGATCGGTGATAACACTAGGACCCGAGGACAGCATGGGACCGCTGTCCGAAACCGGCGTCGAGCCCGTGTCATAGTCTTGGCGAGCACGATGAAGCCTTCCGAGTAGTTGTTGCGTTTGTTGCAACTCGTCCCTAAGAATACTATTTTCGTCCAGAAGCAGCTTGTTGGCGTCAAACAATCTATTAGACACACTGATGTTATCGGCTAGCTGGGTCTCAAGAGCAGAGATACGGGTATTCAATTCCTCCGTGCCGACTGTAGCACCCCCTTCTGCTAGGGCAGAGGAAATGCTATGTGGCACCGAACCCCTGCTCACGAGAGCCCTCAGCCCATCAAGCTGATCCTGGAGCATGTCAAAACGTTGAAAGAAAAGCTCCATCGTACTCACTGGAATTAAAATATTAGAGACACCCAAAAGGCTGGTGTCACCCAATGGCGCATCTTTGCTCGAGTCTTCTGTGTGTTCACGGTGTCCTGTGCAGATGACTCGTCAGCCGACGCCGAAGTCAGCAAAGCCGGCGCCTGGATGTCAGTGACCCGCCCGGCAGAGGTATCGCTGCTCTGTAGGCTACTCTCTCGCTGTTCCTTCTTCGTGTTAGAGCGGAGAGGGGGACTGGCTGTCGCGCAACTGCCGCTCCGAACACCTGACCGCTTATTTGCACACGGCGTCGACGCCGCAAGCCGCGTCTGGTGGTGGGGAGAGACGCGAGGTGTTGCCGATTTGGTTCGGAGCACTGCCCCGGTGCGAACGCTCACCTGAGATTTTCCAGGAGGCGGGGAAGGCTTCCTCCGTGCTGATTTGTCACTCGCCAGGGTGAACTTGGTTGCAGACGTCAACACGGCAGGAGTAGAGGTCTCTGGCGGAAGTGTCTCTAGCGTCTCCGTCTTCCGACAATTATTACACACCGCGTTCATCTTCTTGCTCGAACAGCGGGTATGGCACGGAAGACGGCAGGTCGGGCACGTACTTGTTGGTGGCTTGGAGTCGTCATTGCAGACTGAGCAAACCACTGGTGCCATTGCGGTATCCAATTGAATGATGTTCAAATTACGCGCCAGTCTTGACGTCACCACCAAGGAGCAGGGATGCCAACGGCCAAGATGGAAAGTCTGCCAGAATCCCGCCGAATTGCTCTGTTGCCCTCCTAACCTCTCCAGAACACTTCAACTTTTACACGGTCTCCCTAGCTCTTTTTTAAGGAGCCATGCAGTTATACTCCGGCACGTGGAGCCTGCGGGAGGCCAGATTTTCTAAAAATATACAGACTCACACGGAGTCAGTCAGAAAACAGGCGAAAACTAGTTTCGGAGATGGAGCGATCTGACACGCGTGCGAGACTCACCTGAGCAGCCGAGAGAGAGAGAGAGAGAGAGAGAGAGAGAGAGAGAGAGAGAGAGGGAGAGAGCGAGAGAGAGAGAGAGAGAGAGAAACGCTATGTCACGATGAGTCACTACATACGCTACTACGACGAGCAAGTAGGCGGTAGAGGAGTGAGACACGTCTTAGTCCGGGAGCTAGTAACATATTTGTGAGACCAATTTCATCTCGACCGATAATTTGTGGAATGATTCAGGCAGTTGTGTAATGAAGCCTCGTGCACGTCAGATGCGGCACCAGCGGTGGGTGGGCGGGCCAATGGCAACCGCCAAATCATGTTAAAAAAAAAACAAATTTTATTATTTCATCCCGATGGAAAATTCGTGAGTCAATAGTTTTTATAACACTAAAGTGAAAAAAAAAGTCAGCTGGGTGTATCGCGGTGGATTATACGTCAGCTCCTCATACGACTATGAAAAATAAAAAAGTGTTTTTGGTAATTTTATCCCGATTGAAAATTTGTCAGATGATAGTTTATATAATTATTTGAATAAAAGAAATCCTCAGCTGTATATATGTCGGTGGAGAACCCGTCAGCTGACGCAGTGAAATGTGTGGCGCAATATGTAGGTATGAGCGACGCTCGTTTATTGAAATATATCAGCTGACGAACTTTCCCCCGGCATACAGCCAGCTGATTTATTTGTTTACTTTAGGTACTATGTCGACTATTATCTGACAATATTTCAATCGGGATGAAATAAGTTAACTAAAGTTAGTTGACATAACTCTCATTGCGCAACAATTTAGAATTTTACGGTTTTATCACTTATTAAACCAAATTATATTTGTTATATTTCAAGCAATATATATATATATATATATATATATATATATATATATATATATATATACACAATCCATCTATGTATACAGTCTATATATACAGACTGTATATCTATATATTCAGTCCGTCTATGCCATTTCGAACGGTTCGTATACCTGCTCTCTTCTTATATTCAATAGCTGTCCCACCCTAGGACCGTTTGAATCTTGTGTACAGTTTCAAATCCCCTCAGTTGGCCCTATTAGTCAGTCGAAAAGGATCTTCCGAGAGCAACGCTTGTTTGAAAAAAATACGAAAATGTCGAACGTGACTTAATTTTGTGTGTTTTGCCAAAAGACAAATGAAGCATTAAAATTATTCACTGAAGAAATATTTAAAAAGTGTAGTGATATATTAGATATTAGAAAAAATAATAATTTAGTTGGAAAAGATGTTGTACTGCCGGCACAGATAACCGATTTTCACCTGTACCAAAGCAACTGATATAGACGCTTCACAGCCTTGCCCCCAAAGTATAGTTTCAATATCAGCACCTAATGAAGGATCGTCGTCTTCAATACAACAGTATATAAAACAATATAAATAATCAAGTATATAGATATATATGCATCTTAAAAAATAAATAATCAAGGATGTAGCCTGGCGTAAATTCAAAATAAATATGATGCGAAAATTCACTTTCACTTCGAACCGACGCGCAGCTGTTGAAGCAACGTGACAACAATAGACAGAGAAACCCTCGGAGAAAACCGTTACAGCTGCCGGGCTGTTTACAGCGTGCGATGCCGACGCGCTATTTACTTCATGCTATTAAGACGTAAATGTAATATTGCCGAACTTAAAACTGTTTACATCCTTGTCTGTAGTGCATATATAAACGCAATATTTTAGCTAGTCTTATAATTTAACGTTAAAATAAATAATAAAATATCTGCATCTTTGGATTATAAAGATAGCATTTTATTATAGCTAAAAGTAAACAAAAACAAATTTTTTTTAGGCAAGAACAAACTGAGGAGATTATGGAAAATATGGAAATTGAAAATGTTACCTCTGGTGGGGATAACCCGGAAGTAGTCGAAGGCTCCGAGTTAGCTACCGAGAACATGGATGAAGATGTAGCGCCCGCTGATATTGCCGATCCCGACAATACAATTAAAGGTCAGAAACTGTATACCTGCTTTTTCTGTGGAAAATGTAGGAAAAAGGTAAAAGGCCGCGAGGAAAAATTGTCGGTTTTTCTATCAAATAGTATCGATTCTATAAAAACTCTTGCGACAGAAAGCGGTGATATCGATATGAATCAGAAGCTGCAACAATTACCATTAGATGGAGAGTATTTCTTTCATAAGTCGTGTAAGAATATTTATTTTAACTCGCGTCATTCAAAATTATCTAAAGAAAAAGAGAAGTGTGAATGGCATTTTACCAGAAACATACGTGCAGAGGCATATGAAAACGTTGAACAATTTGTCGCCGAAAAAATAGTTAATCAAGAGCAGTCTTTTTTTTTGAAATTTTTAAATGACATGTTTATAAATTATTTAAAGAATAATGATACACCGATTTCAAATACGACATGTAAACTTTATCATTTAAAAGAAAGATTGCTAAAATATTTTCCAAAGAAATCAACATAATAACATTTAAAGGCCAAAGTCTCGTTAAACCATATAAGGGCATAATGATTAAAAACGAAGTTCACAAGCATGAAGTTTTAGATGCAGCGGCGCGTATTTCAAACGAAGAAATACTTAAAATAAAATGTAATAAGATTCCAGCTAATGAGGTTAAAACAAAACATTTGATAGAGGGTGAAGCTGAAGTACCTGAACTAGTTAACAAATTTTATGAAAAAGTAATTGCAGGCGCTAATTACCGACTACGACAACATACAAGGACCGTCACATTAGTAAAATCATTTTCTGAAGATGTAATATATGCCGTTTTCAACGGTAGAGTAAAATTATCTAAACAAATCTGTCTTGGCTTAACGTTGAAGAGCTTGACTAACAGCAAAAAAATTATAAATATAGTTCATCGGTACAGGCATTGCTGTAGCTATAGTATATTAGAAGGTTTCGAAACCGAGGCAACATTTACATCTTGCGAGAGCACCGATATTTGCCCGGATGATATCGTGCGATTACCTGGCTACTCACTGGAGTTGCGTACGACAACTATGATCGCTTTGTAGATACGACTGGGGGTACGAACACGCTCCACGACACTGTTGGCATCATTTTTCAAAATGAAAGCGAGGACGCTGATGATAGCGAAAATATTAAGGAAAATGTCAGTGAGAGCATCGATGACGTGTCTGCTTCGAAACTAGTTAAACATAGACGGAGTTTTGACATGATCAGCCGTACACGAAGCGACCACGAATTATTGAAAGTATGCTGCCACTTGACTCACCATTGCGCTTAAACACTCCGAATCTTCAATCAGTGAATCATATTAATTTTGCATGGATGCTTTCGCACTATTTTAATATGCAAGGTACATCGATGTGGGTCGGTTTTAATAATTTGTTGCAGGAAGATACATGCCCTAAGCAAGTTATTTGTTATTTAACGACAATTCATTCTTCACCAACAAATAAGGCTGTCGTATTGCAGACTATGCATCAAAGCAAAGCAGTGGCTAATGAGTGCGAAGAAGATTACATGCAAGTAACGTACGATCTTGCAATTGCAAAAATAGCTCTACAAATTCAAAGCACTGAGAAAGGAGTGTTTGATAATTTATTTATTCACCTTGGTGCTTTTCATTTTACGATGGCGTATTTTAAGGCAGTGGGTAAGTTTATTGATAACTGTGGCTTAACAAACATCATGGTGAATGCAGATATGCTTGCCAACGGATCGGTGAAAGGTTTTATTGCTGGCAAACATTTCAACAGGTGTAAGCGCTTGCACTCAATGACAGCGTTGGCGTTCAAAATGTTACACTTTGAAAAGTTTGTCGAACAAGAGAATATAGAATTAACCCACGAATTAACATTGAATATGCTACAGTTTTTAAAAAGAAAATCGCGTGAACCTGCATTCAAAGAACCTGATTTGACAAATTTGCTTGAAAAGTACGAACTTTTTAGAAAGCAAACAGTAGAAGGCAAGCACGGTAAAACAGCACAGTTTTTCATGCAGTATGTGCAATTTATCGATTATTATTTATTACTCAATACAAGTATCCGCACAGGTAATTTCGATATATTTAAATTCGTTTTACAGGAAATAAATAATTTGTTTTTTGCTTTCTAACTAATGCAATATCTGCTAGACAGCGTTGGTGCAGGAGCCATACGATACGATCGAACATTATTAGTCATACAATGGAACAAACGGGGCTGAGAAAAGCTCAGGATATAACAGCCGATCTACAAAAAAGCTGAATAAAACATAATTCAACACAGCTCCACGGATTTATTGATAGAATCAAACGTACCGTGAATCCGTTTGCCAACAATCTAGATAATAATTATTTATATAACATTTCTACTGGCGAAGCAGCGCCCGAACATGTAGAAAATGTCTTGCTCAATGCTGAAAAAAAGGGAAACGACAAACGAGAAGCTTTCATACAAATTTGCGAAGATGATCCAAATAAGTTCGAGCAGGCTATTTCGCAGTCAAAGTATTATACTTTTAGTGACACTGTTATTAAGAAAAAAGTTTCGGTTGCTGGAAAAGAGGTAGAACTGCGAATGCAACGCGATTTATTTGGCCAGCGTCTTCATATTTCTTTGAAAAAAGAACTCAATTTAGAAAAGGTTCTAGCTTATCCATTAACGCCAGTGCCTCTGTCTATGTGTCACCTTGACGGATCAATTTGTAAAACAAATAAATCGGCATTAATGAAGTTACTAGAAAAAGAAGTGCAATCTCAACCACCTCTGGAAACCGATGTCATGATATACGATGGATATTTCATGTTACATCTGATTAAATATGTGCCAGCTACCTTTGGCAATATTTCAAAGGAAGTACTGCAGACAATATGTACGAGTAGAGCAAAAATTGTCGTAATTGCCTTTGATCAATACATTTTTCCATCGATCAAAGACACTGAACACAAGCTCCGAGGTACGGTTCAAGCAAACTTTCATATCGATGGTCCTGATCAACTGCGGAAAAAGGAGTTATTAGTTGAACTAAAAAATATAAATTTTAAACAAGCACTCGTTAAATTTTTTATTGATAATTGGGCAGAAGACTATATGGTACCGTTTATTAATGATAAAACTATTTATGTAAATTCAGACGCTTGTTTTAAGTTTACTGTCATAGACGGTAAAGTAGTGAGAACTTTGGATGAAAAACTTACGTGTCCTGCTCATGAAGAAGCCGACACAAAGATGATTTTTCATATTTGCCAACTAGATTTCGATGCAAGTAACAATTCGTTGTTCCGACACCGACGTCTTGATTATCATGTTAGCCAATATGAGTAAAATTTCGAAAAATATTCAAGTACGCATGGAAGTCGGCGTTGGCAATCATCAACGATTTATTAATGTATCGAAATTGTACGAAGCTCTAGGAAGAAATTTAAGCGAAGCACTACCAGCCTTTCATGCGCTCACAGGATGTGATTTTAATCCGGCCTTTATTAGAAAAGGAAAAAGCATCCGTTTACCATCATGCGTACATCTACTGACTTTACCGAGAGCTTTATTCAGATGTAAACGCCATCGGACAATAGAGAAGAAACTTTTGCCAAGATAGAGCAGTTTATTTGTAAAATGTATGGGTTCAAATCGCTGAAAAACATTAACGACGTACGATTAGCAACGTTTCAAAAAACGTACAAACACATCGATAACGATGACGTTTTCCGTTTGCCCAAGAAAAGTATTGATGGTTCGGCCTTACCACCATGCAAAGCGGAACTCTACCAACATTTTTCGAGAGCATGTTATGTAGCGCAAATGTGGGCGCACACATACCTACAAGTTCCCATTGCTGAGCCTCCAACAAATTATGGCTAGATAGAGATCGAAAACAAGTACGGCTTTTCTTGGTTTTCTGGGAGCCAGTTACCAACGACCATCACCAAAATAACGATTCAACCCGAAGAAGGTAGAATTTTTTAAAATTTTAATTATATTATCAGAATCAGATTATGTTGTATATATAAACTTGATGGTTTTTGTTTTATTTTGTTATAGATGATAATGATGAAAATCTAAGGGCGGAATCTGACAGTGACTCTGACAGTGAATTCGGGGTGATGGAAGTAGCAGGAGCCAAAGCGAAGATGAAATAGAATAACAGCTGTTTTTTTGAATAAACGACGATAATACATAATGTATTGATTAATATATTAATTAATACATATTACTTTATTTTTCAAGTTTTATTTCTTCCTTTATAAATTGAAATCCAGTTAGAATATTTATTCAATCCGTAATTTACGCGTCCCATCAAATTTACGCATATTATCAACGTTCCAAGTAACTTTAGTTAACTTATTTCATCCCGATTGAAATATTGTCAGATAATAGTCGACATAGTACCTGAAGTAATCAAATAAATCAGCTTGCTGTATGCCGGGGAAAAGTTCGTCAGCTGATGTATTTTAATAAACGAGCATCGCTCATATCTACATATTGCGCCACACATTTCACTGCGTCAGCTGACGGGTTTTCCACCGACATATATACAGCTGACGATTTTTTTTATTCAAATAATTATGTAAACTATCATCTGACAAATTTTCAATCGGGATGAAATCACCAAAACAACATTTTTATTTTTCATGTTCGTATGAGGAGCTGACGTATAATCCACCGCGATACAGCCAGCTGGCGTTTTTGTTTACTTTAGTATTATAAAAACTATTGACTTACGAATTTTCAACCGGGATGAAATAATAAAATTTGTTTTTTTTTAACGTGATTTGGCGGCTGCCGTTGGCCCACCCACCGCTGATGCCGCAGCTGACATGCACGAGACTTCATGACACAACTGCCTGAAACATTTCGCAAATTATCGGTCGAGATGAAATCAACCTCAATCTGCTACTGGCTCCCGGACTATCTGCCGCATTATAGATTGCAGCAGGGAACAATATTGATTGCGCATATTCCCAGTGCCTCGTGTACACGTGCAGCCGAACAGGCTACACGTCGCAACATAAATAATTGATTAAGGACTAATCAGTAGACCAACCCGGTAGCCCGGTGCAAGAATACGTTCTCGGTGTCTTGGCTGGCGGTCGCTCGCGACTTAAAGGAAATACGCAATTATTATGCCAAAAATAAATAGTTGTTTCTATTTTTCGTTCTGTTTTGCAACGTAAGCTCAGAGGCACATCGTGATTAAAATCTGTTATAACAATTTATACAAAATGAATGATGAGCATTTTATACTGTTTAATTTGTATAGATACCTTCTAGCTAGAAAAAATGGCAAGGAAGCGTTTCTTTATAAATCAATCTAAATCTTGTTGTATCCACTCTGAAGTTCCTACTCCAAAAATAGAGATTTTTCTAAGATAAGTTGCTTTGGAAGATAATTTTTTATCCATTTCTCTAGCAAAATAAACATTTTGCTTATGGAAACTCTTAGATTCTTATCTTTTAGAATAATTTTCATTTGCAAAATAATTGCGTTTTAAGATCTACACTTCTCTAGAACTACATTTTTAATATAATCATTTAATTTTCAAAATCGGCGTATTTACTTGCTTTTTGTTTGTCGCAATTAATTATTCGAAGTTTTGAAAAAAAGGAAGGTCTGTTGGGAAAAGACGTTACCATAGAAAGCACAAACGTTTGCGTAAACTTTTTCCGAACTATTGACAGCAGATTAGCCATGATAAGAAAGGAATAAATTGCAAGAAGAGACGAAAATGTACTAAAGAAAAGACGTAAATGCTGATTTATTTCTCCCGTGAATGATTGGGCAACTTTATTTTTACTACAGACATTTGACGTAAGTGCTTCATTATTATAAGGTTAAGCCATTCAAACACAAAGAAACCAGAGCATGTGAAAATACAGGAATGTTGGAGTGTATATACGTATGATTACGAGCAAAAAATCAGCAGTGTGAATGAGATTGCTAAAATCTTGCAAATTCGGGACTGACCCCAAAGCTCTAGCTTTTGACTGTATGTCGGCATGTGAACGTCGCAAGTCAGAGCTTGCGACCGGCCTCGAAACTCTGGCTTTTCTAATGTATGTCTGCATGTGAACGTCGCAAACCAGAGCAAGGGGCCGGCCTCGAAGCTCTGGCTTTCTGGGTGTGAGTCTGCAAGTGTCTGCGTGTAAATGTCGCGAGCCAGAGCCTGTGGCCGGCCACGAAGCTCTGCCTTTCTGGAAATATGCAGCGTGTGAATGTCGCGAGCCAAAGCACGAGGCCGGACTCAAAGCTCTGGCTTTTTAGGTGTGTATTTGAGAGTGAATGTCGTGAGCCAGAGCACAGAGCCGGTCTCAAAGCTCTGGCTTTCTGGGTGTGTGTCTAACAATAAGAGTAAATGTCGCGAGCCAGAGCACGGGGCCGGCCTCGGAGCTCTGGCTTTTCGGGTGTGTGTCTGCGTGTAAATGTCGCGAGCCAGAGCTTGTGGCCAGCCAGGAAGCTCTGCCTTTCTGGGTGTGAGTCTGCGTGTGTCTGCGTGTGAATGTCGCGAGCCAGAGCTTGTGACCAGCCTCGAAGCTCTGGCTTTTTAGATGTATGCAGCGTGTGAATGTCGCGAGCCAGAGCACAGTGTGTGTGTATATGTACCCCGTAATATTTCTGGAACTACTCCGTCAATATCAATAAAATTTGACATGCATATATATTTTTGGATTCTAAATTCGGGAAAACAGTTTTTATGGCCATTTTTTGATTTTTGAAAAACACTATTTTGTGTTTTCTTTAATCATCCCATTGTTACAAACAATTCAGTTATAATGCATTTAAAAGAAAATAAAATTACCTACTTTTCCTCGTTTGGTCCTCGGGATCGAGCGCTTTGTTCGGCAGATAAAATGGAAAAAGTGATTTTTTTTAAATTCATATCTCTGAAACTAAACATCATAACCTCGCGAAAAAAATGATGTCGATGGGTCACGTGTCAAACTATATTCCATTAAAAATTCAAGTGATTTGACCACTTATATTTTCAGGAATAAATCGAACACTGAAAAAAAATGAGTTTATTTGTGACTCGATTATGGACGAAAAAAAGGCTTATTGCACTTGACATTTCTGGAAAAAGTAGATATTTTATGTGTTTTGGCTAAGTTCATGGCACAGTTTTTAAACCCCTATGGTTCGTAAAATATCAAGGTTTCAATTTTTTTTTTTTGAAAATTTTTTGATTCTTTATATCTCTAGAACAATATAGTCAAATGCTTCAAAATTTTAATTGGTTATTTAAAATAAAAAAAGCTATTTACTGTTAATAAGAGAACGACAATCGGCAAGTAAGCGACAACCGATAAGTTACCGACAGCGGTCGGTTACCAGGTGAGCTACTATTAAGTAGTATAGCATCGACACAGATGGCGAGCGCGCATAAAGCATTGCGTAGAGGGGCTGACCCAGGTATAAAAGGAGCTCCACGAGCAGCAGTGAGATCACTTCTTCTCTAATCCTCTCACTGGCTCTAACTCCAGATCGTACCTGGCTTACTGTATGACTTAGCTAAGTACGCCCGACTACCTTTGCATTTAGTATGTGTGTGGTGCACGCACGCAGTATGCCTGGGGATGTCAGCCCCTCCTATTTTGTACCAGACTAAGAGGAGGTTACTATAATAAACGAAATCCAATGAATCTACCTTGTTAATCTCTACCACTCCTCTCCATACTCAGGGTACTTCTAGTAACACAGGCCAGCAGAATCCTGTACTACACTAGGGGAGCCCTCCAACCGGCCAACCACACGAAGGCACCCTAGTACACCTTCAGTATTTGCCGGGCTGCACGGCTCCTAGCAAGTCAAGTGTGCGGACTGTAGGGAATATTCATTTCCCGCTTATAGTCCCGTGGGCACACTACGCAGCACCCTTATCACGGCTACATTGCTCTCGTAGTTAGGTAAGGGCAGGGATATCCTGAATCAACGCAACTCGCTACACGTTGATAACGGATATAAAACCGACTACTAGTGCATTCACCGCTCTCTCGCATAACTCGTGTTCGATAATCTAGCACATCCTCGCGGTTTCACTCTGGAGTTACCCGGCACGTTTCAGTGTAACATCCAACGATGCTACCGCGCTTATGTTATAATTACACCTTTAGCCTGCACTTTCGTGTAATAACTAGGTGCTCTGAATGTTTGTATTGTTACGTGTGGGGGTCGATGGTTTTGTTCTCCATGAGGTGTCAAGCTCACGGTTGCTGCGAAAATACCGGGGTAATGAATGGACACGAGAGATCATCGGTGAATGTGTCTGTTTATTAATCGTGAATCACAATGAACTGATTGTACGAAGGAGAATGTGCGTTCTAAGTATCGATCCTATCTGTCGTCTCCGAGTCAAAACTACCTGAGTAGCGCTGGATCGTGAGTGGCGGAATCGAGAGGGAGCGCCCGCATGGGTGGGGAGAAATGTACCGTAAACTTATTTTCAAGATAAATAAAAATACCAAAAGTTAAAAATACTAAAAAAAATCCTATCAAGTAAAGTTGCCAAAAGTTAAAATTGCTGAAAAAAAGTCACGAAGGGTAAAAATGCCGAAAACTAAGATTGTTCAAAATATTTAAAATGTTGTTCATTTGCCGGTCAACATATATCTTTCGGCATTTTATTTTTCGGTATTTATAACTTTCGGTATTTTTCACCGTCGTGAATAATTTTTCGGCACTTTTGAAAATCGAATATTCTGACCGTTGACACTTCCATCTTTCGGTAAATTTACCCTTCGGTAAGATATATTCAGCATTAATATTCATCTGCAAAATTATCTTTTGTTGTAATGATCCCCACCCCGCCCGCATGCACCCTCTTTTATAGACTCCCCGGGTGGTGTGATTCTTACTCGCGCGGTCGTCCGAAATCGTGGAAGGGAGGTTATGCTGAGTCGAAAGAAACGGGCTTCGGGGTGAGTCCGAATTGTTGCTATGCGCGTATTCGGCGACTCATGCATCGATTTCATTATAACTAGCAACGCTATATACGTGTGAGTATTCACACGTGACAATATATAACTATAAATCTGTATAACATATATTTAAATATTATAGTAAACATATCGTCGGTCCCGACGAAGAGTAGTGCGGTTCAGATTTGCCACAAAGACTAGTACGGTTCAGATTTGCAGCGAAGACTAGTAAATTACAGATTTCCTACATGAAAAAATCAAATTATATTGGAGATATAACACATAGTTATTTAAGTTAAAATTAATAAAATTGAAATATTTTTAAAGTTGCCAAAATATTGTTTAAAAATTTCGAAATTAAAGAATTTGTTATGAGATTTAATATTATTTTTTTTTTCTAATTAAAGTTTTAGACAAAATTTTTTTAATTCTGAAATTTTTGAAAAATTTTTTGGCAACTAAATGTATTTCAATTTTATTAGTTTTAACCAAAATAACTATTTGTTTTTCTTCAAAACAATTAGATTTTTTCATGTGGGAAAGATTTGAAATGTAATAGTCTTCACGGAAAATCTGAACCGTACTAGTCTTCGTGGCAAATCTGAACCGTACTACTCTTCGTTGGGACCGACGATATATAATACATTAATCAATAACACATTAATCATAACCATTTTTGTGATTTCAATGTACAAACACATAGCTTTGAAAAGAGTATCATATCAGCAGAAATAAATAGCTTTAAAAAAAGAGCATATCTGCACAAATAATTATTTGCAGCATCCCTTTTATCTCAACCAAAACTGCAGATTTTATCTTCTGAGTTGGACAGCTTTAAAAAAAAAAACCATATCTGTACAAAAAATGATTTGTATCATTCCTTTTATCTAAGTCGAATCTGCAGATAACATCTTGTGATAGGCATAAATATATTCAGCATTGGTAATTTCATATTCACTAACACATAGCTTTAACAGAAAAATCATACCTAAACTAATAACTATTTGCTGCATGCTTTTCATCTGGACCGAATCTGCAGATAACATCTTGCATTATATATAAATGCATACAGCATTCGTCATTTCATATTCACAAGCACAGAGCTTTGAAAATGGAGCATATCTGCACGAATAATTATTTTCAGCATCCTATTTAACTCGACCAAAATTGCAGATTTCTTCTTGTGATATGAATGTGCGTCATTTCATATTCACAAACACAGAGCTCTAAAAAAAAGATCATGTTTGCATAAATATTTAATCGCAGCATCCCTTTTATCTGGACCAAATCTACTGATCATATCTTATGATATGCTTGAATACAAAAAGCATTCGTTATATTATATTCGCAAATAGATAGCTTTAAAAAAACAGCTTATCTACACAAATAATTATTCGCAGCATCCCTTTTATCTGGACCAATTTTAAAATAATCTTTTTTCATCCATGTGTATACATATATCATGTGTGTATGTACATATATATATATATATATATATATATATATATATATATATATATGTGTCATAATATATGTCAAAAATATTTAAAAAATACATTAATTACGTCTATTTTTTTTAATAGTTTTTAACTTCAAATCTACCTGCTAAAAACTAATTAAAATTTCATACATTTGAATTTTTTTTATCAAACCTTAATGATTTACGTTCAAAGAACATTTCTACCGTAAAATAGATTTAATTTTTTTATTACGAGTTTTGGAGGGTTTCTACAAAATAGACCAAATATAATTTTTTTCTGAATTGATTTTATAGCTTCCAATCTACCTGGACCAAATCTTGAAAATGTTTTTTCGTAGGAATGTATATTTTTATCATATGTACCTCTTTGTACAGTTAAATAGTTCTTTATTCATAAAATATATAAAGTTTTGTGGAATAAATGCGAAAAAAAATCCGGACGGACAGACGGACATTTTTTAAGTCCTTTAACTGTTAAAAACTAATTGAAATTTGATACATTTGACAATTTTTTTTTGGTAACCTGAATGATTTAAGTTTAAAGAACATTTCTACCATAAAATATATTTAATTTTTTTTTCACGAGTTTTAGAGGGTTTTTACAAAATTGACCAAATATAAAATTTTAATATAGTGTAGATTTCTAGGGCAATAACTCAATTCCTGCCTTGTGACAGCTTTAAGTGGGTGAAAGACCTGAATAACGCCTTCTTTAACGTCTCTGACGATGCTCTAGTAGGATGCATCTTGGAAGTAGACCTCGAGTATCTGGAAAGTCTTTATGATGCTCACAATGATCTTCCACTCTGTCCATAGCATGCAGCACCGCCAGAATCAAACCAAGAGAAGTTGCTTATGTTGCTCTCAAACAAGCTCTCAAGCACTGTCTTCGATTGAAGCATATCCATCGTGCTCTCAAATTCAACTCGAATCCATGGTTGAAGCCATACATTGACTTGAACAGCGAGATGAGAAAGAATGCCAAGAATGAGTTCGAGAAGATGCTCTTTAAACTCTTCAACAACGCAGTGTATGGTAAGACCATTTAGAATGAGCGAAAGAGAGTCGACGTGAAGCTGGTAAACTAGTGGGAAGGTCGCTATGGCTGTGAGGCATACATTCCTCTGCTCAACTTCCACAGCTGTGCGATTTTCGACGAGAATCTTATGGCTGTACAACTTTCCCAAACTCAGATCTCTGTCCGCAAGCCCATCTACATTGGATTGGCGGTGTTGGACTTATCAAAGAGCCTTGTTTGCGTGATACATAACATTGAGTTTTGTATTGTCTAAATGTTAACCATTGTTAATAATTGTTTAAATAAATAAAGGAAGTTAATGGAGAGATAGTTAACTATGAATGTATCTCACAGGTGAAAACGAAAGTAGGGCTCTCATCACTTCCAAAAAAAAAAAATTATTTCAATCTTATCAATCTAACTATTATGTGAACTATCAAACTGTAACCATTTAATGTATTAACTTGTTTTTCACGCTTCTTCAAGACTTTCTCTACAAGATAAACATCTGGATACTTCGCCATTAAGAGGTTCTGTTTATAGAATCCGCCTGTAATTGAATTATCTTGATACTCTTTAAGATGATACGTTACTGAATTCGTTGCAGCAACTCTAATTATAGTGAAAATCTCAGTTGACCAGTTAGGTGTATAGCCTTTCTCGAAAACTTGCTTCACTTTGCTCAAACATACCTTATCACCAATTTTAAACTTAATCTTCTTTATTAATCTACGCTCGTGAGTAAATTTTTTGAGAATCTGAGATTGAGTCGACACTTCATTACGTTTCATTCCAATAGTTCGATGCTTGGTATCGTTGTACTTTGCAATCAAATCAGGTAGAATATTCAACCATTTATAATTACCTTGCAAACTAAATTGAATCCACACCTTAGTCTTAAGAGTGTGATTGAAACGTTCACATATAGAAGCTTTTAAATTACTATACGTTAAGTACAGCTTGATCTTATATAGCTTTATGAGAGTTTGAAAGTTGGTATTGTAAAACTACTTTTTTATGTTGCATGTTAAACGTTTGCAGAATGAATGTTGCTTGTGATCTGTGACACAGCTTCTTTTATAGTATCGATTTCTAGTTTATAGGTAAGTAATTTTAAATCAAATTCCTCTCTGTATGCTTCCAGAAGAGATTCTGAATTGTTTAACTCTCTTTCTTATCGGTATATTAAATCTAGCATTTTTTGGTTTCCCACTTTAAGTGTTAACAAATTGACAGCATCGTCTACTTGTTGTGGATCTGCCAAATTGCATAATCTCTTTTTATCCACGTGGTATTGACCATCAGTTATGATTTTAAAACCAAAACCAGTAGGGCCACGACTTCCCTCACTCTTTTTCAAATTACGTCCGAACACGTCGACACACATTTTGATAATGATGTTTGTAAATGAAACAGCTCAGTATATATACCCTTCTTCGCAAAGTTCTTTTATGATTGAGTGGATTTCATCGATATGACTAGGGTTGCCAGCTGATTGTTCAGCTATAAGTAAGCGTAAACGATCAACTAGCTCATTTGGATCGTCCCAGTACACATAACCCATTCGAGTATCTCTTCTAGCAATTTTATAACGAGGTAATCCTTTTCCACCTTTCTTTTAAGCAAACATAGGATTGATAATGTCAGTATATTTTTTACTATTATGAACACGAATTGGTTGTGTGCTCAAATATTGTTTGTATGAGGATTTATCGCTTCCAGAATACTTCGATAATTCTGCAAATCACTTTGATCATAAATCTTGGGTTGTTTTGCAATAATCAATTCCATCAAACCAGCTGTTTTGAGCTATCTTTCATTTATTCATTCTGAACCTTCTTTTCGAACTCCATAAATTTTATCATTATCCTGCCGATGCTTCAACATAGTCATATACTTTTCAGCTACCTTATTGTGCTCTTAAATTACCCCCTACGAATTTTCGTATCATTCAAATCATCATCATCCTCACTAGCTGCAGTTTCAAAATCAGATTCATGATAAGGTTCAATGGTATCATCATTAAAACTTTCATTAGAACTTTTATATTTGACCATTTCATCCTTAATCTCTTTCTTTATTGCTCTACTACGTTTAGATACTCCGGATTTTTTAACTGTCATAACTAGTTTCTTGAGAGGATCAACAATAGGTTTAAAAGTTTCTCCTATTGACTATTCAAATTTATCTTTTCCAAATTTCAACAGACTATACTTGCGCTTTACAGCATTTTGTGCTTGCACAAGCTGATGAAGTATATTCTTTTGTCTCTGAATATCAGTCATGTTGATACTTTAACAGTCAAAGATAGACTAATGAATGTCGACTAAGCGTGTCTTATATTTATAGCAAAAGTATCAAAACCTTTCAATATCTACTATTGTTGATAGGACTATCTTTGACAATCAGTATCTATGTTTGCCATCCATCCAACATTTTGAGCATAGTTCTCGAAACTGCGAATACGTCATGTTTTTCACACATTGTCATGTACATTGTCGCTGTACAAGTCTTTGAGATTCATGTCATCTTGTCGGAAAACTATTAAGAGATTGACGTTATCTCTCACAAGATGTTTTGGAACTTGTGCATAAGACTGACATAGATAGAAACAATCAACTTTCTAATGTCTCCCCATACAGTAGTATGCTCTAACATTGTTTTGTTTTTCACAGGCTATATCATCGAAGATCATGATAGAATTCGGAAGTGCATTATTAGAAGCTATGACATCATAGTTTTCATTGAATGCAAAGTACTGTATACCATTCAATGGTTCGAGAAGATCTTTTAAAAATTCGTACTTGGACTGATTAAGTGATTTGGAATAAACGTAAACATTCTCAAACCTAACTCTATTTGGATGTGTTATGAGAGCTAATAAACTGTTGGTTTTACCACAATTAGAGGGTCCACAAAATACTGCTCGAATACTATCTGGAAGTAAATCACCATGTCGTTTATTTATCTTCTCCGGCTCTGCAATAGTATCAAAGTTTACTACCGGAAACTTAACAGACTGTTTCTTGAACTGGAGAGAACTGTTGAACAACTGTTGTGAGACTATAAATATAGCTGTTCATCTTTAAGATGAACTTCATCTACCGGGTTATTAATACTGTGGACCAGGCACTAAACTTACTAAACGATTAGCTTGTGGTGATCCAGGTATTAATCCATTAGACGTTGTCTGCAAGGAACACGATATAGTATATTCTCAAAATCGAGAAAATATTGCAGTTAGGAACGCTGCTTATAGAGTCCTCGCCGATAAAGCTTGGCAAAGAGTTGTCTCAAAAGATTCAGGAGTAAAAGAAAAAACAGCTGCTTTTGCTATCACAAGTGCCATGAAGTTAAAGTCTAAATTTGGAATGGGAGTTCCATTCAAGAAGATAGTGAAAGCTGCGTCAAAGTCAATCGTTCCTAGCACAAATCTGCTCGTAAAGTCATTCTTTCAGCTTTGAAAGGGGCTTGAAAAGGTGGTAAGCGAAACATTGGTATTCCTCGTATTCTACCAGTCCCATCGGAAGTAGGAGGTTTCTTACCATTCCTTATACCTATATTTGCTGGTTTAAGTGCGACTGGTGCTATAGCAGGAGAAGCTGCTGGAATAGCGAAAGCAGTTAACGATGCAAAATCATCTAAACTTGCTCTCGAATAAAGCTATAGACATAATAGGAAAATGGAAGATATAGCTCTAGGTAAAGGGCTCTATTTGAAACCGCATAAAATAGGGCTCGGTCTTCGTCTTAAGCCTGGAAATGGATTGAGGAAAAAAACCGCTGCCAATTCTTTGGCACGTAGCTTTCTCCAATGAAATTTATAGTTTCAATAGATACAATATTGTTTAAATATACAGTATAATAATGATTTTTAAAATACTTTCAATCTTAATTATTTTGCTAAAGGAGCAGCTGTCACAATATCAAATTATATAATTTTCATGAAACAATTGAAACCTCATTATTTTAAATACTATAGGGTCCTCACAACCTCATAAAATCATACATTTTCTCAAAAAATTCTGAACTTTAGTAAACGGGTTAGAAGGTTTAACAAAAATAGTAATTTACAGTTATACAGTGTATACAGGGTGAGAGATAAAGAATTTGAATCCTAATACCGTTTAAACTAATCGGTTTCATAAGCTGCACAAAGAACCTAGCCCAGTTAATCAAAAGATCGATATTTTCCCAGAATTTCAAATTAAATAGAGCCTTTTTACTCTCGTAATCGTACGACATAGAAAATCCATATTTTTTAGTTTTCGATTTTTATAGCTCGACAACTAGTCATCAAAATTGTTTAAAATTTTTACAGCAAATAGATATTATCGTTTTTTATTATGATACATTTTTTCACGAAACTTGACAATTTACTTTTAGAGATATAAATTTTTTTATTAAAATTACCTTTTTTATCATAAAAATTGAACTGAACGGTCAATCTGGAAAATCTTGCAGGAAAAAGTAGACAATTTTATGCTCTTTTAGATACACTATTGTTAAATATATTGTATGATTGTAAAATGTTGGCAACTATAACTTATGGATCCATCCTCACTAATCTGTATCTTTGTATTATGATTCTTATTTCTTCTTAAAAATCTACGATATTCTTAAAAAAATTGTCAAATGTTTGTAGCTTACAAAAGTTTCTCTATATATTCTCATAAATATATACTTTAGTGAATGTAGTGAAATCAGTTTTGAAAAGGTCAAGCATTAAAGATCAGCAGGTAAGCTAGAATCAATCATGACTAATAGTTATGAAAAATAAGATAGTTGCACTTTTCGAAATTATTACTTTAACTCACACTTGCCATCCCGTCATCTTGTAGTGAACGATGTGCATAATATTTACTAATCGTCATACAAATCATACGTGCATAATTACTAAAAAAAACTTGATTATTTAATGAGATTTAGTTGCTACAAGAAAAATTCAGCCAATTCCGCAATATTAAATTTCTATTTTTTATAATAAACTTATATTGTAACTTAGATTATAACAAAAATAGTACATTACGATACGTGTGACTTAAATGGTTGTTTTTTACACGGGGCAGTTAGCACCCGAGCGTAGCGAGGGCGTTAAGCGCCGTGTAAAATTGAACCATTTAAGTCAAGAGTATCATATACAATTTTATAGCACAGACTGCTAAAGTCCGCAAGTCTCGCCTATTCGTGACTTAACAGCGGATTTTAGCCACACTGTGCTATAAATGTCCTTATTTTAATTCGTATCATTTAACAGATTTAGGCACACCTCAAAACCAATAATTTGAGTGTTTCATCGATAAACCATAAGACGACGGACGGCAAGTGTGAGTTAAAATAATAATTTCGAAAAGTGCAACTATCTTATTTTTCATACTTATTACTTATGATTGATTCTAAAAACTGATTTCACTACATTTACTAACGTATATATTTATAAGAATATATAGAGAAACTTTTGTAAGCTACAAACGTTTGAAAATTTCTTTAAGAATATCGTAAATTTTTAAGAAGAAATAAGAATCATAATACGAGGATACAGATTTGTGAGGATGGAGCCATAACTTATAGTAGCCAACATTTTACCTTGTAAAAGGTGTTTTTCAAACCGATTTCACACCCGTTTAATAAGTTTAACCAAACTTCTAAAGAAATAGCTTCGACGCAAACGACCTGTCTAGAGAATGCTACTGCAACGCGGTTGTTACAGAACTCATAAAGTTGAAGACGAGCTTATACAAAGAGCCCGCTGCTCACACTATTGGTCTCATTCTTGATATCGCAGTCTAGTATGTCGGTGTGATTTTTCAATGTGTCTAGTCCATCTTCCTCGCGTCCTAGTGGTTCTTCTTGTCCCCGAACTCGGCGAGATCGTTTACACAGTCGTATCCCGCCTCGAACTTGTTTCTAAGCTGCGAAATATCAAAAGGAAAACGTTGTAGTCCTTGGCTCAGTTCGAGGAAACAATAGCGTATGAGCTTACGAAAGAACAGAACAATCGTGATCATACTTATTTAAGAGCTGTTTCTTCTTTGTGTATCGTGTTCTCATATCGCAATCAGCATATCCTGGAGCGATTAACCAGTGCCCAGTTTTCAGTTCATCGTTGTAAGCCAAAGGTTCCGAGACGTTCCCAGTTGATATAGAGCACGCTGCTGTATTTACTCTGTACCAAACATTCACACGTCGTGTATGATATACTTACGCGAGAGGTTGCATCGCGTTCTGGCTGGCGCTTTCGGCGCTTATTAGACACATTATAATTCTTGTCTAGCGGAACACTATCGGAAGCACAAGGGCTCTTCAGCAAACGTATAACCACGCACACAGACTGATTTAAGAGAGTTCGATTACATAGCGAGTCTTCATACCCGTACACCGACAAGCTCCGATAAACCGCACTGTTTTAGGCTATGTTTTATGGTTACACCGTTACACGAGTCCCGTTACACGCTGCTACCGCGTGAGCCGCTTTCAGCTGCATATGGTCACACACTAATCCACGATCACAAACAATGGCAACTTCTAGCCTTGAAAACCCTGCTAAAAATAGTCAATAGGTATCGATTAAATAATCAAAAATTCTATGCGAAATCTGAATCCCACTTTTTGTATTAGAAATCAATTAAAATCGATAGGAGTGAATAAAATTCTACAATGACTATTGGAGTTAATAGAAATCAATCAGTTGGTATTAGCTATTGATTTTTATTGTGATTTTTCATATTGAATTGTATAGACTCCTATTGATCTTATTGATTTTAATCATGTTTTAATACGAAAAGTGGAATTCAAATATAGCTTAGAATTCAATTAATAATTAAATTGATTCCTATAGACTGTTTTTAACAGGGAATCTGATCCTCGTCTCTCACATATTATTTGTGATAATGCTTAGGTAACCTTACTCAACAAGTTCTTGTTTTTGTATATAGACTACGCCAGACGCAAAAAATACTCTTACACACCTTACACGTGCCGACTTAATGCATTAATTAACGACTTAATTACATGCAATGTACTTTAATATCTGTGCAATGTAACGAGCGGCGAGATATTATATTCTCGCGCGCTCGTTCGTCGCGAGAAATTAGGTTAGACCAACGGACGACGCCGTCGAACGGCTGAACCGACGGAAGACCGAGGAGAGGGAGGTCGGGAGAGAACTCGAGCGCGTAGACCAAAGGAGTCGGCAGACTTTCGCTACCAGTGCGCGAGAAAGGAGCTTATCTCCAGAACCGCGAGAAACCCGCTAGTGGGACGGATCCGACCCGTGTCCGTGAGGGATCTGCAAGGGAAGCGCCGGTGAGATTGCATCGCCACGGTGAGAGGTGCGAGTCGAGACCGACTCCTCGCACCAGCGTAGTCTCGCGTGTGTTCACCGCGGAAAAGCCCGCGCGAATCGTCGCTGACCGTTGCTCATGGACACCGAGCTTCGGTCTGGTTCGCGCCGGTTATTGCGTCTCTCTCGCGCCCGTATGATACGCCGTCGCTTCGGGCGACGCGCCTTCTGTATTCATGATTCTAGTTTTGCTTACAATATAGTTTATCATTCTGTTGTTTACATTTCTGTATTCTTATTCATATTGATCCGAGCTACCCAGTTCGAGGCTCACGGGAAACTCTGTAGCCAGTGCGAGTCCGAACGCGAAAGCGAGGTGAGCTTCACTTACCTCGTGTTTGTCAACGAGATTCTCAGCATTTCATCGCATATAAACGCATATGTGTAACTATCAGCTTAAATAAAAATATTAAGCTGATATCACCAGATAATCAGCTGATGTTTTGGCACGATTATCAGCAGAGTATCAGCTGATTATCAGTTAATAATCAGGTGATTGTCATCTGCTTTTTTCAGTAGGGATATCAGACAAGAAATCATTGGAGACAATTGAACGCATTTAGGTTAAATAGCAAATTCAAAGTATAATAGGGTCGCGCTGCTCCCCGACGGCACAGTGTATAAAAACTTATACTTGCCATCGGGGCGCTACCGCGCCCCTTGATTGATGAATAACTTTGGAGAAATATGTATTTTGTAATATTAAAAAAAAAACATTTATAACATGAAACACTTTATTATTTGTTTCCTTTTTACCAAATATTATTTTGATGAAAGTTTATACTCATATTTAAATTAAAATAAAATATTGTTTCTAAATTCTTTACAAAATATCATGTTTTTGGAACACAATAACACATGATTTCAGTACATGATCTTACACAATTATAGAATATTATTTTATTACAGGATTTTAGCATATGATGATTTGAGAGATTTTTATAAAATCATATAATGAAATCATATGATAAAATTATGTACTCAATTTATATGAATAATTTCAACCGGGCATGGACCTCGTCATCAATCATCCTATGCACCATAGACGCCATCCTTGAATATAGTATTTGCCCATCTACAATTTGGTTTTATGATATATTGTAAGTGTAGCATTGATGACAGAAGTATAGAAGATTGATCACAATTAAAGTTCAGCAGCGTTAACCAGAGCTCGTAAGAGGATGGGTGACCGCTCTGTAAAGTTAGAAAAAGAACGATAAGTACTTTTTTTCTGTATTCTATTATTTACAGACAATATATGAGTATAAAAATTACATTACAAGTAATAATATTTTTATAATTTTTAATATTTTTCTAATTAATAAAATTTTTAACACGTAATCGAAGTCTGAGACAATTTATTTATTTACTAAGATTCGATTATTATTTATTTAGAAGCCCAGAAAATTTTTATTTACATGTACTTTATCACAAAGTAGTACAAAAGCATTTATTATCCCGCGTTCTAAATCAAGGTCTAAAAAGTGTGTGTGTGATAGTAAACGCTAAAATATATGCCCTAGTGCATTTTTTACACGTCCTATATAATTTTGTACAAAAATATAATCATAAATATATAAATTTTGTAAAATAATAAAAGAATGATATAATCCCATGGGTCACTCATAATAGCAATCACTTGTAATAAATGCAAAATATATTAGCATTCAAAGCATGGTGTTATATTCTACAGTAACATTTAACTCATATTTTAATGGTTCTCATGATTTGATATTATACTATAAATAAACTTGCTTTTCATACTTTAATCAATGCATTATAACTTTCCCTTAACAAATTTAGAAAATTTTGCTTCCTCCTGGAGCTTTAAAATAGTAAAATTTTCAGTTTTGCTGAAACTTCATGAAAACGTACTTGGAGGTATTTAAAGTTCAAATCATGCGTTTTTTGAAAATGTCCATGCAGATGGATGTGTGTGTATGTATACTATCATAATTCTGGAAGCACGCAACCAATCACAATCAAATTTGGAAATTTTTTTTTTACAATTTTAACTATTTTTTGAAAATTTTTACATTTTTGCCTTCTTTTTTAATGATATAATTTATACAATAATTCAGCAAAAGTTTCTGAAAGAGCATTAAATTGCCTACTTTTTACCACAAGATTTTTCAGATTGACCATTCCTTTCCATTCTTATGATAAAAAATGTTATTTAAAAAAAAAATCAATATCTCCAAAACTAAATTTTCAAACATTTTAAAAAAATGTTAGACTAGTTTTTGAGCTACAGATTGAAAATTTAAAAAATGGGTTTTCTATATCATATGATTATGGGAGTAAAAAGGCTTTAAGTTGAAATTTTTGGAAAACAAAGATCTTTTGATAATCTTGGTTAATATCTTCATGCAGCTTACAAAACTCATTATAGTAAAAATATTAAAACTGACTATTGTAAGATATTAAGATTCAAATTCTTTGTCTTTCACCCTGTATAACTAAACATTATTATTTTTGTGCATATAGCTCGCAAACTAAAGCTACAAATGTTTTGATAAAATTCATGGTGGTATATGGTGTTTAAACCTGATTGATAGAATATTTTTAAGATTTTTGATATTAGAAAACAATAACGTAAAACCGATTAGGAGGAAGCTTTGTGCCGATGAATTGGCAGCAGTTTTTATTTTATAAATGGCAAAATGATTCCAAACAGCCACTCCTAAATTCCAAATAGCCACTCGTAAAATTCCTTTTTTTCTGTTTTTGCTTAAAATTAGTACATATTATTCTAATATGAGACAAATTAGTTTTAAATACAAAATAAAAACATGCTTTTATATAACATATATACACAGATTAAACGCTGTGTCTATTCGCACCACTAATTCACGTAAATCCACGTAGATCAACATAAATCCACGTAATTACGTGTTTAGAAATTGACTTTCCACTTGGATTTACGTGGATTTACGTGGATGAAGTACAGACACGTAAATTAAGAAAACACAAAGTTTTTCCAATTAAACATTTTGCTGCATGATTGCTTTAGCACATCTGAGCAAGAAAACCAATTAATTAGTGACTTGTAAGTTACTTTTCTTTTGCAAAGAGTAAATCTGTGTACTGTTGCTTTAGCATACTGATCTTTTCACTCAGATGTGCTAAAGCAATCATACTCACTCACGCACACTCTTCACAAATGTACATGTACACAGGTTAAATATTTTCCGCAAGGAAAACCTGTGTACTGTGTACCGTGTACCGTGTACACGGAGAAACCTTTTTGTTGAAAAACACGATTGAACTTGCGCAGTGGTTATTTTGATGAACAGTCGCCGTGAAACAGTGTGCGCGCACGCAAAAAGACCGCCAATCACCTACATTTTCAGCGATTGCGCACTGAAAAAACAGGTGTTGACGCGCGCCATCTCGCGTGCACTGGAAAAAACGGTGATCGCACTGTCTTTTAACACAGTAGCTAAAACGTTCACTGTTATTTTCAATGATTGGGGCTCTCGGTGTACTATGTACCGTATAGGTTCATGGGTTGTATATTTTCTGCAAGGAAAACCCGTGTACTGTGTACCGTGTACCATGTACTGTATACGTACACGGGTTAAATTTTTTCCGCAGGGAAAACCTGTGTACCATTTACTGTCTACCGTCTACCGTGTATGTATGTATACAGCTTGGTGTACGTAGACAATGCCTAAAAAATTATGTGCCCTAACACGGAAAATTTACGTTCCTGGAAAATACATGTCTGTACTTTATCCACGTAAATCCAAGTGGAAATGTTGTCAATGAAGTCAATTTTTAAACACGTAATTAGGTAGATTTATGTGGATCTACGTGAATTAGTGGTGCGAATAGACACAGCGCAGATTAAAATGTTTGGATATAGAACTTTTGCTAATATACACTTACTGATTTAGTTAAAATAAAACAGCAACATAATGTTTGTACTTTACAAAACTATTAGCTTTACATTAAGAACAATTTATATGCTATTTTTTGTTACTACAACTTTGGAATCATAACTTTGGTGGTTATACATTTCTGTATATCTCTGTTGAAATTTAGATATTTCATGCTATGTAGTCATGCAAAAACATATGTAAACATACAAAAATGTACAGAAACATATGGCAATGTACAATGACATACCAAATTGTACATAATCGTAAAAGAATCTACTGAAATATGCAGATATATACGACTTCTTGTATAATTTAAGCAAATGTTTGTTACAAAAAACCACAAAGATGTGCTAAAATTTATCAAAATGTATTAAAATGTACAAAACTATCAAATTTTACAAAAAGCTATCAAAAGTATGCAAACATACTTAAACATACGTAAACTTACTAAAATGTACAATAACTTAAAAAAAGTGTTCAAATGTATTAAAAAGTACAGTATCACGGGGAAATAAAAATAAATTCCTCAAAGTTTTGGTGCATTTAAAACATTAGTTTTTTTTCATGGAAACCTGTTGTTCACTCGATGCTCCATCATTTCTTTTAAGTACATAATGTAGGATGACATACAATAACATGCAATGTGTCTAAATTCTAACACCAATTTATGTGATCGTATGGAAATGTACGGTTCCATTTGGGATTAAAAGCCTGCACTCTTATGATTTTGCCTTTGCTACTTGTGTGTACCCATTAGTTCTAACTTTAACTGCATTGTTAAACTACCTTTAATAAGGAAAATAATAATTTAAATAATATTTAACTTTTATTTAACTGATTAAGTGAGAAGTGAGCTTATACTTTGATTTTATAATTTAATTTGCAAAATACTTTGCTATAGAAGCTAAATAGATGAACTATATTGAATAAAGATTATTCATTAGGATTTTATGATAATATGTATCCTGATTATCAATTGAAAGTTCTACTGTATGTTTGTGTATGTGAGTGAGATGATATCTGTAAAGTTATAATTTGTTTTTCTTTGCAGCATAAAACCTTATTTCTAATTTATTTGTTAATAACTCTGTTAAAAACAAAAGTGTGAAACTTTATTGCAAAATTCTCCATGAGATTTCATGCCAAAATCATTTCTTTTGTGTACATTATCAAAATTACTGAGAATTAATTTTAGATATTTTATAACCTGAAAGTTCAATGCCCTACTACCAAATCTCATGTATATTTGCAAGTCAAAATTATTTATTTGTAATTCAAAAACACAGAAAATATCATTTGGGAACTCACCTCAGATCTGATGTAAGATTTTGCAATATTTAATTTTATCAATATTTGTTTTCAAAATATTTGTAATATATCGTAAAGCTTACTTTTAAAATATTTTAAAAATATAATAAATATATTTGTTATCTAAATTTTTGTTTAACACCAACACCGGGCTTGATAGATATTTATTGTTTCTTTTTTTAAAAGGCTCTTTATTCTTGGGACAATTCTTGCTGTAACTTCAGCTCGCTGCGGATGTAGCTCCGTGAAGTACGAAAATTAGTTGCATATATCGCAATAAAAAAAATTTCAGTAATTGCGGAATTGTTCGCAACGTTAGGAATCGCAGAGAAAAAAACTGCGGGTATTTGAGTTTATTTATGAAAAATTAAAAATTCTTCGGGTCGGGAAAAAACTATAAATTACCATTTTCTCAGCTCGTGCATCTTATGAGATTACGAATCCACCGTGAATCGATCGCAATTTAATTTCGGGTTACGTAATTAACTGAGTTATTACGTAATACGCAGTAATTATTTTGTTTTTATTAAATTATTTATTCGGTCATTTTCACGTTGAATCTGGCCGTTCCATATTCCATATTCCAGTCGTCTGAACCGTATTGGACAGTTCCGAGGTGTTTGTTTTGAATTGGAAGTATAATCGTATCATAACGTCAAATTTCGACGAGAACAAGATAAAGATGAGAAAATAAATTCACAATTGTTTTTCATGTTCAAGATTAATTGTAATTGTGAAAATCGTGATTTATTAATTGACATGGAAAAAGTGAAATATATGACTTTTCGTTCAAACTTGGATTTGCACAAGTTGACTTCAAAGATGATTAGTAAGTAAATGTATAAAGTTAATATTAATATAAAGTAAAATCTTAGGTACCAAACCAGTTTGTTGATGTATTGCTGAAAAAAGCTCAAATTTTTCAATCAAAAGAGCACGATATCCTTATAGCCCTTTTTGTATCTAACAAATTTTTTTTTGACGAGCACGCGTGCCCCTAAAATGCCCGGCACGTGCTGCTATTGGGGTTTTGTCATGTATGACGTCACAATGACAGCAAACTGCAGCACGCGTGACCCTAAAATGCCCGGCACGTGCTGCTATTGGGGCCAAACCGCAAGGCTCGGCACAATGACGGCAACACGACGATATTCATGCCGCACGCGAGATTGCCAGGTGCCCCGGCTTTTGACCGTCATATGCCCATGCAGAATGGAATATTTATGGAATATTTATGGAATATTTGGAAGGAAGATTAGAAATATTTTTGAAATATTCCATGGAATATTTATAAAATATAGCTATGTCCCTAAAATCTCTGTCATTGGAATATTTCACGTAATATTTATGAATTATACCATGAATTATTTCAATGGAATATTGCTGGAGTATCGACTAAATAATTTTGTGAAATATTGAACAAAAATGCACATGTATGCAATAATTCGTAAATCATTCAGCAATATTTCATGGAATATTACATTATAATACTTATGGAATATAAGCTATAACTTGCAACAAGTGTTCGTGGTTGAGTGGTAAAGTGCCAGCCTGCTAACTGAAAGGTTCAGGGTTCGATCCCCGTTAGGGTTTTAATTTTTTTGTTTTTTCCTAATGTAACGGTTCAACTTTCCCCAGGACTTGGACAGTCAGTCGGTTCCAGGATCTGGATTGGGGAAAGGGGCAATAAAAGAGTCTGCTCTTATGGTTTTTTTTAATGTTAACAAACTATATTTTCTTAAATAGATAATAGTAATTGGGAATCAGTTGTTAAATCCCGTCTGAAACAGAAATCAATTATGCGTTTGGTTAAAAATATTTCGCCTTTACAAATGGAATTGTTTAAACTAGCGCTGTTAACAATTTACGCGACTTCGCTACAATAATGCGTCGGTGGTTACGGCTACGGTGTTTCGGTACGGTGACGGTATGGTGGGTCGGTGATGGGTTTGGAGGTTAGGATTTCATTCCGGTACGGTGGAGTCGTGTGCGCACGGCTACACCGATCCGGGTGACTTACGTAACAACAATCTCGACCGCCCTGTGTGCGCACAGTAGCGGCCAGGATAGTGTAACGGGATTCTGAGGTTATCCCTCGGATTTATGAAGTCGTGTGCGCACGGCTTCACAAATCTTCGTCGCTCGTCTCGCTCCTCTATTTATCCTGTGTGCGCACAGAGATAAAGCGAGTCGTGAGATGTCGACGTAAGGCTGGCTTTGTTGGTTAGGATTTTTACGGTGGCACCGGGTATCGTCACGTGTGCTCACGTAGACGAGGCTCGATGTCGCTCGGGTGTTCCGGGTTGCCTCGTGTGCTCACGACGGCAATTCGGAGTTTCGGGTTTCGGTTCGTCTACCAAATCGTCACGTGTGCTCACGAGACGACTTCGTCGGCGTAGATCTATCTCTCGCTGCTCCCTGTAGTAACGTGTGCGCACGATGCTACCTGGAGTGAAGCTCGAGTAGAACTCCCTACCGTGTTGCGCTGTTCGCCTTATAAAGGCGCGCGGTGTGGATACGCCTGAGTATGTACGCCGCCTGGCGCGCCGTTGCTGAGCTGTTTGACGGCTGTCGCGCTTCGCGCTCGTGCGGACTCGCCTTGTGAATGTTGCGCGCGCGCGCCTATTTCGCGTCGTGTGTATTCGCGCGTTGCGCCAGTTTATGTTTATCACGGCCGTCCTCCTGTATATTTATATGTGCGAGACTCGTGTCTCGTCACACTAATTTAAGTGCCGGCACGATGCTTGCACCGCGTGCCAGCATTGTGCTGAGCACAATGCCGTCATTTCCGGGTCATGGAGCAGGGGTACCTGGACGTCACGCGTGCCCAAACCGCAAGGCTCGGCACAATGACGGCAACACGACGATATTCATGCCGCACGCGAGATTGCCAGGTGCCCCGGCTTTTGACCGTCATATGCCCAGCATGTGGCCGTCCGAGTGCAGCACGGGTGCCGTCAATGTGCCGGAATTTTGCTCGTTCAATTTTTGCGCTCTATTACGCTCTCCTATAGCTGTAAAATCAATGGAATATGCAAATTAGACCGTAATTAAGCTATAGCGCATGTCCCTGTACAAGGTGAAAAAGAAAGAAAAGAAAAAAAAATGACCAGCGGCAGGACTTGAACCGGA
>JAZHPH010000088.1:208697-259745 GCA_037356405.1 Nasonia oneida
TTACGTCAGACTGCTAGTGTACACATATACACGAACTCGGCAGTGATTGTTAATGTTGTTAAACGTGTTGATTGTTTAACAGTATATTGCAATAAACAACTAACTTGTACCGCTGCTCATAATACATGAGGATAAACTTTACTACACAAAGTAAGAAGTGGTCGTGGCACAGTGGTAAAGTGACAGTCTACTAATCGGAAGGTCTCCGGTTCAAGTCCTGCCGCTGGTTATTTTTTTTCTTTTTTTTTTTTTTGTTCACCTTGTACAGGGACATGCGCTATAGCTTAATTCGGTCTAATTTGCATATTCCATTAATTTTACAGCTATAGAAGAGCGTAATAGAGGCGCAAAAACTGACCGAGCAAAATGCCGGCACATTGGCGGCACCCGTGATGCACTCGGCCGGCCACATGCTGAGCATATGACGGTCAAAAGCCGGGGTACCTGGCAATCTCGCGTGCGGCATGAATGTCGTCGTGTTGCCGTTATTGTGCGCGGGCCTTGTGGTTTGATCGAGGTTGCTGCACTTTGTTACACTTTGGCACACTATGGCACATTTTGGCACACTTTGGCACACTTTGGCACACTTCGGTACAGTGAGATATATCCCGCCGCCCGCGCGCCAAAACATTGCCACCGCACGATGCCGCCATATCAACGGCACGCGTGGAGCTTGATGTCCCAGTTATAGGACGTAACAATAAATAATTTAATAAAAAAAAAATTCTAGCGTCGGTAAGACTTGAACCCGGATCCTTTGGGTTAGTAAGCTGGAAGTCTACCACTGAGCCACAAGTACTCGTTACAGTTAATACAAAAATTTAAACTCATGTACTTCAAGCAGCTTTAGATACTTAGTACTTTTATAATATTAATTAACAATTGCCCGTAATTGCCTTAAAGCTGCCGTCCGCCGTAAATGTTGGAAAAACATGCCTCAACAGGAAAATCCGTCGGGAATACAAGTTTTCCAGATTTCGTACAAAAATTTTCTAATTCCTCAATTTCCGAAAAACCCATGTTTGTCAAAATGTGCCAAAGTGTGCCAGAATGTGCCAAAGTATACCAAGGTATGCCAAAGTATAATAAATTTCCGAATTTGAACACTTTGGAACATTATGGCACACTATGGCACACTTTGGCACACTTTGGCGTACTTTGGCACAGAATCCATTTCCACTAGAGTATTATTACAAATACAGTGGAAGAGCATTATAAACTATCACGTATCAAAGAAATTCAGAAGCTAGAAAATTTGACGGTGAAACAGCTCAAAAAGTTATTAAGCGCTAACAGAGTAGACTTCAGAGGCTGTGTAAATAGGTGTGAATTACTAGACAGAGCTTGCAGGCTATGAGACGAGTACAGAGTCTCGAAAAGGTAATGATTTCAAAGTTTCATGAATAGTATTAATGAAACGTATATCTTTTGAATATACGTGTCATTGATTGAATTAAAGGAAAACTTTATCTTGTTAAATAAATGCACAACTATCCTAAATATTTTATTATATGATTATAAATAGCACAAATTTGTACAGGGTCTCGATCTTTTAAAGTAAGAAATAAAATATATAAATATGAAAAACTGTAATTTTTGCATTTAATAAATACAAAATTATGGTTGTATAAAAATCTGAAAAAATGTGAAAAATTTAGGAAAAATGTGAGATACTATGTATTAACGTGCAAAAATGTAAGAAAATGGTAATAAATGTGAAAAAAATATGTGAGTTTTGATATTTTAATACACATAAAATTAAACTCGTGTGAAAATGTGAGGAAATGTGAAAAAATGTGAAAAAATGAGTTTTGATATTTTAATATACATAAAATTAAAGTCGTGTGAAAATATGAGAAAATGTTAGAAAATGAGAGAAAATGTATGAAAAATTATGAAAAATCGTGAAAATTGTTTCTATTAATATGAAATAATGTGAAATAAAGTGTATTATAATTGGTAAAATAATTTTTCTTCTTGTTCCAAAACTTAATACTATTTTTTCGTTTTTCACAATTGTATACATTTACGTTACAATGTTTCACATTGTCACATGATTCATCACAATTTTTCACATTTATCATTTTTGGTAGGGTACAAGGAACAATTTTTTTTGTAAATTTATATGAATCAGTATCAGTTTTATAGTTGTTTTGCTTTTTAGTGATTGAAACTGCAGATGAAGATGCACTACGTAAAATTTGTTTGGATACTCCAATAGAGTGTGTAATTTTGGAATGTGGTCACATGGCATGTTGTATTCAGTGTTGAAAACAAATGTTGCAATATCCAATATGTAGACGGTAATTGTTGTAGGATCTCTTGTCCGTTTTTTTGTAATAAAATTTTCTTCCTTTCATATAGCTATGTAACATGGTAAAGCTACTAACGCTTTGGCTTCTGTATAGGTAAGCACAAACAAACATGGAATGTTTGATAATTTTTATTAATGTGCAGCAATTCAATTTGTAATATTTTATAGAATGAAGGAGGATACTGTGAGCCACGTGATCCAGAGGTGCCGGCACGTTTGATTGGTGCAGTATCAGTGTTCTGTCATCAGGGAGGATCTAATTTAATGACAGCTGGTTTCGATATGGAAAATACACTGTCTGTTAGTCTTGCGCATTCTATGGTTGCAGTTATTTGTAATTTGAAACAGAAGCATTTTTAAAAGTGTTGGAAGGAAGTAGTGAGGTGGACGGATTAACTACACTGAACACTTGAGTAATCTTTTAAGTACCAAGGCTTTATTAAATAATATCGATATTAACTCTACGTGACCGAACGTGCGCTCTCTGTGAGGGCTGACGTTACTCTAGCCGGCGGAGAGTCGAGAGTCTCTTTCCAAGCGAGCGCAGGCGGCGCGCATGCGCAAAGGCTTGCGGGCCTGACTAGAGAGCGAAAGTGTTGCTTTATTCCAACACTCCCTCTCACTTTCGTTAGTCCCAGGACTCTTCTTCGTTTTCTTCCTCGATCTTATCCTCATCCGAATACTCTAAACAAAAGAAATAAATCATTAATTATCAGGAATCATATTAGTTATTTTATAAAATAAGTTCCTATGTAAGGACTCTGCTAGAGCTTTAGTAAAGATATCGGCAAGCTGCTCTCGGGATTTAACCCATTCTACTGTAACATAGCCTCTGTTTACACATTCTTTAATATAATGTTCACGTCGTTCTACCATGTGTCTAAGCCTATTTCCGCCATTAATTTTAGCACATGATATAGCAGCAGTATTATCACATCGCAAAGTGATAGGATACAATTTCTTTTCCAGCATGATTGATACAGAATTGTGTAAGGACATTGCCTCTTGACAAGCCTCGCTCATAGCTACATATTCTGCCTGACAAGTTGACAGAGCAACACTTTGTTGCTTGTGCGTTTTCCATGTCACAGCATTACCAAACAGCTGAATCATGTATCCGCTAGTGGTTAATGAGTTCTTGCAGTCAGATAGACTCGCGTCCGCATATGCAATCATCTTCTCAGAAGCATTCATAAATATCAAACCGTGATTTCGTGTTCCAATTAGATATTGAAAAAATCTTTTTACCATATTCCACTAGTTCGTGGTTGGATTGACTTGATGTCTACTAAGTACATTTACTGCATAAGATATATCAGGTCTCGTTGTACCTGCCAGATACAAAAGAGATCCAACGGCCTCTCTGTACAGTCGATTTGGAAATCTTTCTTCCACATACTCGTTTTCCTCCCTCTCTTTCCTAGCACAGTTCACTGCATCGCTCTGTATCATAGGAGTATTCCTTGGCTTACATGTATCGAATCCGAACCTTTTCAGCATTTTATCGATAAACTTAGTCTGACTCAATGTTATAATATTCTTAGCATAGTCTCTGCTTACATTTATATTCAGAAATTCCTTAGGACATCCCAAGTCCTTGATTTTAAATTCTAAACTCAGGCCTTTACTGAATTTATTCAGTAAACTATCACTACGTCCAGCTAATAATATATCATCTACGTATAGGATCGCAATTACAAAATCTGTATTCCTTCTATAGGTGTACAAACAAGGATCTTGGTCATGAGAAGTAAAACCTAAACTGTTCATTACATTAGAAAATTTGTCGTTCCATTTTTTCGGACTAATCTTTAAACCATACAAGGACTTATTCAATTTCCAAACGAATTGTTTTCTAATGTCATCGTTTACTTGAACTCCGTCTGGATTTCTAGATATATATCCTCAGATAGTTCACCGTAGAGGAACGCTGTTTCGACATCAAGTTGTCTAATGACATACTTGTATTTGTTTGCAATAGAAAAGAATGCTCTGATCAACGATATTCTGGACACCGGAGCATATGTTTCTCTCAAGTCATAGTTGTTTCTGTCCTTAAAACCTCGAATAACAAGTCTACCCTTGTACTTGATTGATCCATTCTCATCTATCTTTTTCTTAAATACCCATCTTGAATCTATAACGTTGGCCCTTTTGCTACCCATAGGTATTTTTGCCCTTTCATAGCCTCGGCCCCTGTTCGGACGACCACTCACTGTTCCTCTGCTCGAATAAGGCTCTCGTGATTCTCCTCGGTTGGAGATCTGTCTCGAGGACTGGTTACCTCGTCCTCTGTGGCTGACAGCTCCACCTCTCCTCGGAGTAGACCACCTGCCTCTCTTGGGCTCTGGCCTTTGTGAGACGAAGTTCTTTGATCCATTATCATCTGGCTTCCTTTCTCTGCATTCGCTGGCAAGATGAGAACCGATCTTCAGGCATTTATAACATTGCTTTCTACCTGGGTAAGGGCAGTCTGCTTGCATGTGGCCTTCCATGCCACATCCATGACATATTCGACGTCCTTGTCCTTGGTTCCAAACTTGAGTATGGAAGCTCTTGACTGGAAGCTTTGTCTCTTTGCCACTCCTTGTAGATTCGACCTTCAACAAATGATTCATTAGTTGATCGCACGACATTTCGGTTGCCGTAGCTTCAGAATAGACACTGTCTACAGTGAGTATTCCAGGTACGGTTTCAGCGATCGCCTGAATGAAATAATCTTTCTTTTCTTTCTCCGAGAGCTTTCCGGACCCCGGTAGATTTTCAAATACTCTAACTTTTTCTTGAAATGAATCATAGAAATCAGAAACAGTCTCTTTGGCTGGTTGATAGCTTTTAGCTTCGTATCGTTTAACATCTCTGATTTTTTTCAAGATTTCTTTAGGCTCTGTTAAGTTCATTATTTTGTTATAGTAGTTAATGTCTATTCGATTCATAATTATATCTCGCACTTTGAACTTATCGTCAGTTAGCTTTTGTTGATCATAATCGCAAACAGACTCGCTGTCTAGAATGTAAAGTAATTTTTTGATTCTTAGTTCTGATCTGAGATAATCGTCAAACATTTCAAATTTCATATTCAAGGTTAGTTTATAATTTCTTACGGCTTGGTTATCTTTATTTGAAATTTCAATTTTCAGTTGTTCAGATAAATTTAGTAGACTGTTTTCTCTGACGCTTGTCTCTATTTCTTTTTCTTTTTCATTCATCATTAATTTGATTTTACTTTCTACTAACTCATTGATCAAACCAGCAGTTAGATTTACATTGGGAGATCTCTTTGTCTTAATTTTACTTTCTATTCTATTATCATCATTTGATCTCATTCTATCTTTATTTATAACGTTCTTTCTTACCTTATCACTGTTGAGCGTTGACGAAAGACAACTCTGACCATCAAAGAAGCCCAAGGTATTGTGTTTACCTCTAGGAACATCGTGCGTTTCAGCGACGACGCCGAAGATGTTTGGGACTCCAGCTTCCGACGTTTCGTCAGATAACTCGCCGTCCTCAGATTGTTGTCTTTCGGATGAATTTTCCTTCTCTGTTATAAAAGGACACAAATTAATATTCATGTCTTCAAGTTCGGTTACTCGTCTCAGACCAGAATCTTTCCCTTGAATAGGTGTAGAGACAGTCTCGCCAAGCAGAGAGAACTTGACAGGCTCATTAGATTTAATCTTAGGCTTAACAGATTGTTTGTGTCCGCCCAAGCTTCCTGGTTTGGGTTCCACAGCCTTACAGGGCTTGTCCGTCTCAGGGACATTGTCCTCAGCCGGTGTTATGGCTGGACTCTGTCTTGCTGGGACCACAAGCTGTTTTACCAAGGGCTCGATGCCTTTCAAGAACATCCTGTTCTGCTCTTCCATGAGTCCGAGTACCTCTCTCTTGGTTATGAACTCTGGTGTTGGTATGTATACCAGGTTGAAACGGAAGAACTTTTCCCTTGGAGGCCACACTCTATCAACGAGAGCCCTTTCCTCTGGTCGAAGACAGTTATCAAACCTTCGGAGTTGATGCTCAGTTCGCCAGAAATACAGTGAGCCGTCAGATTTTCTTAAAAGAGTAATGGAATCCCCAACATAAGGGTTGCCTGGAGACTCAAATTCTTCAGAGGCTTCCCATTCTCTCAGAATGACCTTGCGGAACTCCTCATTGTCTGCACCTGTTGGTTCCACAATATAATTAGTATACAATGTTTATCTTTTTATCAAGTATCTATTTTCTTTATTATTTTCTTTATAATTCTATTCTTTCAATCTTTTCTTTCTTTCTTTTTTTCTTTTAAATTATCTTTATCTATTTTACATTCTTCTAAAGAATGCTCTTGTTCTATATTGTCTGTCATTGACTTCACTCTACGCGACTGTGTTGACTTTAATCAAATAAAATGACTGAAATTAATCTACTAAAGAATTAATTTGACTAAGCCATAAGCTTTGCTCATATGTAGAGCTAAAGCTGGTACGTATTCGAGTGGGGCCCTCACTGAATACGATTTTAAATTTTAGAACTGCAGATTTATTTTGCAACACAGGATTTCAATATTAAAAGTATTTACTGTTTATCTTAACAGTATTTCTTATTCAATTTTAAATTACACAAAAGTCGTGAATTTAATTTTTATAACTTTGTATTTCTTTAACTTTCTTAATTCCAAGAATTTCGTAAATAATATGTGCATATGTTTATTATGTATTTATTGTACTATATTTTTGTTAAAGCCAAGGTGTCTAACCGATTTATGCAATTTGCTAATTATCTTGTTAATCTATTGTTCTATTCTACCAGTATTCAATCATGAGTTTACATATATCAGCGTTGTGCCGATAGTACGGTGCGCGTCGGCTGAATGCTCACGCACACTATTTATCTATAGTCGTGCATATATGTGAGCTCGCGCAAGCATGTGCCGCGCCTCTCGTTGCTCGTCGTTTGTGCGAGAGAGATAGAGAGAGACCTTCCTTCTCCCTCCTCTACAGTTTGCCGCACCTATGGCCAACTCTTCGCTGCGCACTCGCTGCGAGCGACTGACACGCCACATCTTCAGCTCAGCCCGAAACGCCTCAGCTAAATTCTTCCTCGCTGCGTCGCGCGCTCGCGGCTCGGTGGGGGGAAGTACCGACTCTACGCGCAGGAACAGGCGTCCGCCATCTTTGTGACGTACTGCCTCTCCCCTTTCTTTGCCGATCGAGCAACTTTCTTTTCTTTTGGCGGTTATTCGGCTTATCTTTACCGATCTTTCTCGCGCTTTTAACACTTAATTTAATGTTTAATTTTTCTCGAATTTTTCTAGTCTGATTTTCCGTTAAACCAGGTGTTTTTCCACTTTTCTAATTTTTAATGTTTTCTTTTGCGATGATTTTACTCTAACAAAATTTTACTGATTTTCTTTTACGGTGATTTTACTTCGATTTAATTTTAATCTTCACTGCACTTTATACAAAAATTCTCTACTTACTCATTGAAGTGCCGGCCAGTGGAACCTGTTGCGTCATGACAGCTCTCTTTATCCTCTCGCTCAAGCGCCAACCTTCCTTCAGCCCAAAGACTCCTTGCCTCTAACTTTTCCGGTGTAGGATGACAAAGGGCGCGGGCGTGATTTTCACAACCCTTCAGTTTTTCTATTCCGTCAATTCACTACACTCGATCTCTTCACGCGATCTCTTGCGATGAAAAACCTCAGCACGAAAACACAAAGCGCGCGCGTCGTTGCGCTCACGTGAGCAGCCCTCAGCCGCAAACCCGAACGCTCGTTGCGTAGTGGAAGCGTCCAACCTCACTGTGCCCATAACCTGTTGGATGGGAGTAGTGAGGTGGACGGATTAAGTACACTGAATAATCTTTTAAGTACCAAGGCTATCGATATTAACTCTACGTGACGTCGAGAGTCTCTTTCCAAGCGAGCGCAGGCGGCGCGCATGCGCAAAGGCTTGCGGGCCTGACTAGAGAGCGAACGTGTTGCTTTATTCCAACAAAAAGCGATCCTATTCCAATTTTATTAATTTTATTCGTAAAGTTATTTGCTCATTAATATATGACACGGGTCACATCATTCACTTTAAACAAGAATTTGAATATTTCTATACTTTCAGTAATTTAAGCAATATAGCATAATAAAAGCGAAAATAATTGATAAAATATTATTCGATAAACATGAAACTTCAGAAACTCATTTGTTATTTTATTTTTTAGATTTCATGTGAAGCACAGTGAAAGATCCAATAGTATACACCAATAGCCGGGTCGTCCTCGACAGGCACGTGGGCAAGTGCCAGTGGAGGCATCCGCCTGCTACGGAGATCTACCGCTGCAATTAATTATCAGTATTCGAGGCGACGAGCTTTATTATTTTTTTTCTTCATTCTTGATTATCTGATTCATTTGATAACACGCTCTTTGGATGGTTTTCAGATCAACGGCAACGTCAACAAGATCTATTGTCAAAACGATGAGTACGGCTGCCGTCTGATTGTTTACTTCAGACAAGGTTTCCTGCATCAGCGTCAGGGCTTCGGTCGTTTCCTATCGAGTTCAGCTAGCTGCTGTCAAAAATCGAGAGCATTCATGGAACCCCAGAGAAACCGTTCTCGGATCTCGGACGTTTGTCGTATCACTCGTTCTGGAAGAGCGTCGTTCTTGAGTACCTCGATTCTCATCTCGAGGTCAAGGAGCTTTAGATCGCCGAGATCACAAAGGTAAGAGATACTTCTAGTCTTCGTTAGAATTACTCATTGATCAGTGAACAAATTATTTATCTTTGCTGCGTGTTACTGCAGGAAAAGGGTTTTTCTGGTCAAGACATCGACACGGTAATGCAGCTACTGGCTTATTTTCTGTGTCACGTTCCGAACGGTCCCAAAAGTGGCAAGCATCTCGCCTGGCGCATGATGATGCTCACACGGCTAAGGTGTGCAAGCAGAGCATCCAGCTGAAGCCGGATTGTCTGCCCTCAATACCATTGCTCACGCAAGTATCCAACGCCTAAGTACCAGTCTCCCGAGGAGAAAGACACAAGTTCGGAATCGGCCTCACTGGCACTGATGAACCAGCCACCACCATGTGTCAACACACCCGTAGTCACGATGCCGGAAAAGATTCTGTGAGTTAATATTCGCAAGAAGATCCGCGGGCGAAAAATAGGTAGTGCACGCAGGCAGATTTTACCCATGAAGCATAAGACGTTGCCGCAGCAAAGGACAAAGCTGCTGAAAAAGGAAGAACTAAAAGACGTGGATAAGATCTCGGGACACGTCGCGGGCACTGAATAGGACATTAAGGACGATACTCTAAACAAGTCCAAGAGCATCGTAACGACGCCCAAAACTACGTGAACGGGGCCTGAAACTACACCTAGAAGTGCTTCAAACTCCAGCATTTTACCCAAGACGCTGACAACGTGCAACTCCAACTCTAACGTCACCGCGAGTACTCCGACGACTCCTCTCTTGTTGTCCTCTAGGCGAATCGTAGGAACAGCGATGAAGACCCCAGCGGCAACGGCAAGCATAGCAATAAAAACGACGAGTTGAGATTGTTACTAGCTGGAAGAGAACTTGAGTCGTGACTTGACGACGTGACTTGACGACGTGACTTGACGACGACAGGAGAAGGAAACAAATCGGTAGAAAGAGACAGTAAAGTGAAGGAAAGCGCGAGATTGAAAGAGCGAGAAGCTGCTGCAGCTGTAAAAGTAGGAGTCGCCAAGGTAATAGCCCTCTCAAAGTTAACAAGCAAAGAAAGCTGGACGACATACTGGTGAAAGTCTCGAATTTAAAGTCTAATTTCACGCCAGTGCGACAAGTCCGCGAGAAAAGATGATTCAGCTGAAGCACTACACCCGCCCTGTCGATATAATCTATCAAGCACATAGCGCCGATTACAGAGCTGTAAATTTAGTCGCTCTTTGACCTCGAGCCTACAGAGCATATACAGAGCAAAATTGTTTTTTCTGGCTGGCCCTGATCAAGTTCATTTGGACGTCTAGCTTTGCTGCTTACAGGGATCCTTGAAGGCATTTAATTGATGTGTATGAGGGAAGTGAGGGACCGGCGCCTAGAAAAAAAGCCACAGGTGATAGCAAATACAAAGGTTAGTATTCGAAAACGTACACGCGATAGTATGATTTTACGTAAAATTATAAACTGTAACTCTCATTGCAGGGGAATCAATTTAAATACGATAATTTTTTATCCGAACAGAGGTGATGTCAGCGTGCGTCAGCCATGAAGAGTGTTTGGAGGGTCGTCGCCTAGTATATCGCTACAGTAGACAAGAGTAATACAATTTACGATGAAAATTTAATGTACATATCCTCAGAAATAGATGAGCATTTTATATGACAGTATACCTAGATTAGCTAGATAGAGTGTACTTCAAAGTAAGAGATACTTCTAGTCTCCGTCCGAATAACTCGTTGATCAGTGACAAAATTATATATCTTCGCTGTTAAGACTTCAGAAATTTATTTGTATTTTCATCTTTTATATTTCATGTTAGGCATGGTAAAAGGTCTAGTCGAAGCTGTTCTGTTGACTTTTGATGGCTTGGATCTGGCTTTTAAGAACTTCACGAGGACAACCGTGGCGATGTGCCTGGTCTGGTATACTGAGCGCAAATCGACTCACATCATGGTCTTTAACGAGCTGTATAACATCAAGACCGTGGCAGAGATCCAGGAGGTTCGACACTATTTCGCCATGTGTCTCATCGAGGATAATATCATAGCACACATTTTCGTTTCAAACCTGCACGTCAAAGTAATTAATTAGTCACATAGGGCTAAGCTTTCTGGCGATGGAAGGTTTCCTCTTTTCCACGGACATGGATATAATGTGGCAGATGACTCAGCTAAAGCACTGAGCTTGCCCTGTCTACGACCTGTTGGCACCGTAGTCGGTCAAGCACATAGCATCGAGCTGCAACCTCGAGCCTAAAGAGCACACGAGCAGAGTTTGTTTTTCGTGTCGACCATGCTCAAGTTCATTTGGTCGTCTAGCAGCGCTGCTTACACGGATCCTCAGAGCTCAGCACCAAGAGACCGTTACCTAGAATAATAACTACAGAAGGTTGGTACTCGAAAACGTATACGCGATAGTATGATTATGAATATAAAATTATATAAGTATAACTCTTATTGCAGGTGCGTCGAAGCCCAAAGCAAGAGGCAATGCAAACAGAGCAATAATCTTTCGCCATCGAAGAGGTGTTTCATCCAAAGAATCAAACCAACTCTGATATATCCATAAAAGATTGTTAGGAGGCTGATGATGCAGCAAGCAAACATGAAAGCAAACTACAATCCATGCATGACTATCCCGGCAGTTGATCAGGAGAGAACATGAGAGACGTAGATACCGGCAAGTTTTTTGAAGAACATTTGCACTGAATAGGTCAAAAAGTAGAATTACCATATAAATATTGAGGTATATTTTTGAGATAATATTTTTTTACACTTTTTATTTACTTTTTGTACTATTTTTAATAATATACAATAGATTATAAAAGTATCCTCGTCTTGCAGCTATCTTTATAGAAAATGACTTTCAGAAGAATAAGACTATTCATATTCCCAGGAGTTTTAATTAACTTTGCCAAGCTGTTATAATAAGTTTTTGTTTTTTTTTGATAGAGCGCTAAAACAAAAAAAAGTATTGATGTTAAAACTTGCGTATGAATATCAAAATAATAAGTTCTTTGTTCTAAAATAATTAATATTTACCTTATAAATATACATCTATTTATATAAAACAATATAAATTGTCCATTTTTTTTTGCTATATCGGTGATGAAGTTTTTGCAATGTCACTAATTGTCATATCGCACATAGAGTTTGGTTCCTCCCTTGACATATTTTCAGTGTTCTGAACTACTGAAGCAATCATATTATCTAAACTTAAATTAAATACATTCTTACACTTTTTCTCATGTTTTTTTTCCATAGAAGCCGCCTTAACTAACAAGTGGTTTCTTTTACAATCTTTCAAGATAAATTATTCCACTTTAAGTGCATTTGGTATACGCTCCTTTTGATATTTAAAATTTGTTTCTGATCTTGCTGACGTGCCAACTGGATTTGGCAAATGAAAATGATTTTTCATGCAGTTAGTCCATGATGGGAAACTATAACAAACGTTTTTGAATAGTTTTGTGATATCAGGACAAAAGTAAAAATTGGCTTTGTCAGACAATGTGTCTTGAGTATTGCAAGCAGCTAACGATTTATCAAATAAGTTATTTATAAATAATATTATACTAGTATCTGATCCTTTTTCTACACTTTTGTATACTGATTCCTTTTTTTTTCTTTAAATTTGTGCTAGTAGTCGTCAATTCATTTAATTTATGTTCATATGTTTTGAATAATTTCATTAGTTTTGTAATATGTTTCAAAGGCTCAGAACCCTCTTCAGCTAAGGGACTATTCGCAATAATTATAATAGATCCTACAACATCTTCAAAGAACTCTAATTCTTCCATTTGAGTTACGTATCCTACAACTCTTAAACAAAATCACGAACATTTAGATTTGTTTGTTTTAAACATTTCCAATCGGCAATAGCTTTCAAAAAATGTGTTACATCGTGTCGATAGTAACAATTAGGTAGTTTGTGATTTTCGTTATCGATCAATATCTGAAAGCACTCTTCATTGTATTGTTTGAATGTCATCTTGTTAAAAGATAAGTAAATGGAATTTTGTAGTGCTAAAGAGCCATCAGTTGTGATCTCTTTTGGTTTTCTTGCTCCATTCTCTATCCATACGTCAAAAATTTCTTGTATAATTGGAACATGGTGTATCGACAATATTGCACGGAATAATGGGATAATTTTTCGTCCTATTCCAACAACCATTGTATAATAGAATGTTGCTTTAGACTTGTTACCAGGGTAGAAATTATATTTTTTTACTAAACTACCAGTAGAGTCAAAAGAGAGCGGCAACATTTTATTCTGAATTTTGTTCCAGAATTCTAATTGATTATCCGAGAAGTAGACTACATATAAATTACTGACCGATAATTTCCTTATACTGCAGTGGTTGATAACTTTTTGGTTTGTTATGGACTGTCCTTTGAACTCAGTATAGTTAATCAACTCGTCTAAAGCTACTTCTTTGACTTTCCTCAAAGTTATTGTGTTGTTCAAATCTGGTGGTTCAAAGTTAGTGGTAACTGCTTCAAATTCTGACTCACGATAATTTACTGCAGTTTGAGAGCACAAAGCTTTTTTCACTTCACGTCTTCTTGAGCCTTTTAATTTAAGCTTCTTAGAATGTGGAATGGTATATGTCGCAAAAGTTTTTATGTGAAATTTCAAAATCTCGTCATTGTTGTTACACTCTCCATGTAGATCTGTTTGGCAGTCCCTACAATGTCCAGAAAATTTGAATTTGTCTCTCGTAAAGCATTCATTTAATTTAAAGGGACATGGCAAACATTTCACATTCTTCATTACTTCTCTTACATTATATGACCATTCAGATTCTTTTTTTTTTTTTGTTTCCAAACATGCTATAACCTTATTACTTGGAATTTCGAAGTTAAAATTTAATACTTCACAGTTGTGGGGATTACTTAGTTCACCTTTTAAAGTATACTCATAATCATCTGAAGCATTTCTTTTATTTGACTTGTTTTCTTTCGTCTTGACATAAAAAAAATAACCTCAATTCTTCTTTGATTGTCTGGTTTTTGTAAACAAATAAAAATAGCGAACGAGGTAACATACGTATCCCTAATGATTTCGTTATATCCTTCCATATTTCACTTGTACATCCTTTCAATGATCCGTCTTTATTGAAAATATCTGGCCATTTTTTGAGCTCAGATACCAAAAACGCTTGAGGCCTTTCCGGTTCTTTTGGCATTTCGGATACAGTGCTAATAAAACTGGTCGAGAAGATAAACGTACAGACACGTTTATATGAAAGGATGGCAATAACAAGCTCCACGAAGACAAGCGATGGTTGACAAGACGATTATGAAAGTCACTTTTAACTGTTTTTCTTTTCATAGAATCGTAAAGTTGTGTATATAAAGGGTGTTTCCAGAAGACCGTGTATCTATGATCTATCCAAGTATGATTTCACGCAGCATGCAGTGATAACCGATAAGTGGCGACACCAAACGAATTTATGTATGATTGGGCGTCCGAGATAACGCCGAAGTGAGTCCTACTCTCACGTGTAGAATGGTAAGGAGTAGCCAGGAAGAAGAAAACCTCCTCTTCTCCGAGACAAGGACTTCTCTTTATTGAGTAGCTGTTGCTGGCACAAGCACCAAAAACGTTATGCCGCGCGCAGGCGGCTACATGCGCTCCTTCGTTCTCTCTCTCTCGCTCCCACCAACATAGCGGACATCCCCACTCCTGACTTACGCAGGATAGCTGGGGAAGCTCCCTACATTTATCTTGAACGAAAATTAAGTATACTGTATGTGTTCGAAGCACCGGCTAGTCTGGACTCCGGGCCCGGCATACTCATAGTTTACAGAACCGTCATGGCGTCACCGTCAGCAAATAAACTTAAACATCGGTGATCGGTTGATAATTTTGATATAATAATTGTTCTGGCGCTGATAACTATGGAAGAAGAAAAGTGATTGTTGAAACATTTTGATACTGATATGCTTATCGATTTTATTTACCAGATTCTGTTTTTACGATGCGAATGATCGACTGTTTACATTGTAATTATTAGTAATCTCTTTTGTTGTTTCGCAATAAAAGATTCTATTTCGACCATTAACCATGGGTAAAAGAGGACCCAAGCTTTCAATATCACATGCAGACAAAGATACTGCCTTAAAACTATTTGAAATTTTTAATAGTTCTGACCATGTGAAAAGTGAAAGTGATTTAGTATGGCAGCAAGTGTGTGATTATATTAATAACAAATTTGGTCCTGAAAAGAATTTGACGATTATTATAATATTCAAATTTACGTCACCCAAAATCAAAACAATGTATAGTTTGATTTAAAATACAATATTTCGCATGAAGTATCAGACGTTGATAGTAAAGCTATAGTCACTTTGATCGACAGTTTTGTAAGCGAAAAGAACAAAAAAAGTTGTAATGAAGAAAGAAACTTACTGACGTTGAAAAATAATGTTATGTATAAAGCCATTATTGTGGAAGTTACAACTTTTCCATTAAACGTTTTTCACTGGTCAATAGAAGCTGTAGAATTTGTTTGCAGTGTATCAAAAAAAAGTGTTGAAGAATTTATGTTTGGAGAAATAGGATGTTTTTGTAAACCTTTTACTTATCCAGATGGAACTGTGTCTAAATCTATTCGTTTATTTAGTCTTGGTGTAAGAATAACAGATGATTTCTTTGTTCCTATCTGCCAACTGTCAACGGATACGAGTAGATTAAGTTTGTTAAAGAGATTTTTTAATGAGGTTCTAAGAAGTGGTTTAAGCATTCCTGAAAAATTAGTTGTAAATTATTGCTATGATCACTATGTAGCGCAAATGAGGTTTACAATGTAAATCTACCGTTAGAGAAATATTTAACATTATGTTTTCTTTACTTAACAGAAAATAATCAAGTTGATACTTTACCAAAATACTTGATTCGTACTGACACTCGATATTTGATAGCCAAAGCATTTAATTGGGACTGCATACGTGACATTCCTCAAAAGTCTGTTAAATTCTTTGACATATACTGTATAATTTTGCTCAGTTTTCAGACAAACTTGATCGATTTTCAAGCGATACTGTTAAAGGTATTTGTATTAACTCTTAGCCCATTTCAGAGTCAAACTAGTCAAAAGTTTTTAATGATCGTATCTCAAAAATTAAAGAATCAAAAATAAATGAAATCTATGAAGAAAAAAATCTTACCATTCTAAAAGGAGATTTAAAAAAAATTGATTCTGATACGGTCTTGAATATTGATTACAATGAATGTCAACAAATAATAAGTTACATCATTCACATTGTTGTAAAAGCAAAACAGTATTCTGAAACACAAGGAATTGAATGTCAAATAAATGCTTATTACAACGAATGTTTTTGCAAATGTTTGATTAGATGTTATGTTGAATTCGTTATGTGGACAAAAATATTGTTTAAAGAAAATAATTGCAAAGAAAAATCATTCATTGAACTATTGAAAAACTATAAGAACGAATTTGAAACGTTTAGTATGAAGGAAACAAGCTGTTTGCCATCAGTGGATATATATTTACAAAAAAACATTGAATATTTAGAAACTCACTTAGGAAATGTGAAAAGGCGTGTACGTTTATGAAAAATAGACACCTCAACTAGGTGCCGTATTTAAATTTTCATGAAAACTGGATGGGATACAACAAAATAGATTCTGACAGCGATGCCACCAGTAGCAGCATAGAGAGTTTATCACTAAGCGATAGTGAATCAAATCTTTCTGAGAATAGTTTCTGTGAGCAAGACATAACATCCATCATTGATTCAGTTGTCACTGAATTAAATGATTCCTTAACCAAACTATGTGATGGAAATTTAAGTACCGGTAGTATGTTGGATGCTGAATGTATTGAAACTATCGCAATCCATAAAGAGTCTATACCACATACTAAAAGAGGAACCTATGTAAGACCGTGTCCGGAAATAGATCTAATTAATCAGAAACCATCTATAAAATCAAAAAAGCGAAAAATAATAAAAAATTATAATTTATTAAAACCCAGATCATATACAAAAAAATAAAATTATCGTTACCACGTCAAGTTGTTTTGATTGTATTGTAGAAATTTTGGTATCAACTTATTATAAAGTACAAAATTTTCAAAATTCAATCAACACATTGTCTGATCAATTAACAAAGTCAAAATCTGATTTTTTAAATTGCCTCAAAGAATATCGTGATGGTTTTAACATTTCAAAATTGTATGCAAGAAGAATTCAATTATTAGTGGATGTTTGTACAGTAACGAACAATAAAATAAACTATACTTTACGGATTGGAGAATTTTTTGAGTATCTAATGTACCCAAATATTTTTATAAAACTACAGTGCGACGATTGTAAAGTATCTACATATCGATATTTCAACCTGATTCAAATGACGATAGATGAATTACAATCAACTAATTTATCATCTCTTGTTTATGAGTGTTTACTAGCAAAGAGATATATTTGTGATAGATGTACGATAACGCAAACAACGTGCAAAGAATATACAATCAAGGACCTTTTTGGCATAAATGTAGAAAAAAAAAAATAATAAAACAATCCGTAATAAGATTAGGACAACTAAAGTCTCTTATTACTATTTAAAATGAAAAGTTTGTTTTAACAGGAATCATTGCATATGAAGAACCTATTGTTAAAAATAAGGTTCGTCACTACATTGCATACGACAGAAGTTTTAAAGGATCATGGCAAAAATATGATGATACGAATACTGAGTCCCCCAATCCAGAAAAAGTTAATATTAATAATAGTATAAATGCAGCACTTGTTTTATATGTAAAGTATTGAAACAGTAAGGAAACCCAAAAACATAAATCTTCTCTAATAGGACAAAGTAATAATGAAAATTCGAGTCCCAATGATCACAACCTTTTACAATTTGACGCTGAAGAAAACAGTATTATAAATGTATCACACGATGAAAAAATCAAAGAAGCAGACACGCCCAACGCTAATGAAAATTCTCCAAGTAATTTAGATGCTAAAAATATTATAAAAAATATGATCAGTACATGTCATGAAGTTAAAAGCTTTTCTAAAGAAACCATTTCCAATGGTACCTATACGGATAGACAATGGGAGAATGATTCTACAAGTTCATTGGAATCTGGAGATGGATTCAAATTGTATTTAGATACAGCTCACTGGAGGAACTTGATACAAAATGGAACAATCTTGTCCCCGACGAATTCATCATTACAAAATACTTATAAACTAATCAATACTTGTCCCATTGATAGCATAGTTGAGTTATATACTGCAGCTAATTGTTTTCAAGCATCGTTCAGAGAAATGCTTTTTGAAATAGACATTTCTAATAAACAAAATAAACCTAATCATGGGTTTTTTTAAATTCTGAAAAAATATATTAATGCCCAATCAAGAGGTGTTTATTATACAGAACGAATAAAATGGTGTCGTTCGCAACCGGAATTATATATACAAACTAAAAAAAAGGATTTCCTTTCAATTGATTGCCAAGCAACGTCATACGTTTGTTTGAAAGTATCATGTCAGAAACTGATTCTACTAAAAAAATGACTTCTTGTAAATGCAGTTACAGAAATGTTTGCGTTTACAATGTACAAAATATAAACACTGAATTAAAAATAGACGATGATTCAATTTCTGAATTAGATAATTATCTGAAAGTACTTTTTTCTAAAAGTACTAAGAAATGCTATGGTTGCAAGAAAGAAGCTGCACTCGTCACTTACAAAATTGACAGTTATTTTTGTGTCGATCTCGAGACAAATTTTATGATTCACACTAATACGCTATGCTATTTGAATAGTATCCCTCTACACTTACATTTATGTAACGAAGATTACAATCTAGTAGGTGTAATAGCGTTTGACCTTTCATCCCTTGAACTCAATTCACTACTGCATTACTACACTTTTATAAAACTGCCCAATGGAGAGTGGGAAGAGAGAAACAATTTGAAACAAGTTATATTTCGCTATACCGAAAAAAATGAAAAAAAATTAGACCAGCTCTACTATTTTATTCAAGGCGAAATGTTTATAATAAGTAAATACACATCTTTTAAAAAATAACGTCATGCCATAGTCTGTTTAACCTTTAATAATCAATTTTTGTTTCAGTGTCTTACGAAATTTTTTAAACAATGTATAATGATCCGAACACTAATGATGTGAAATATAGCGTAGCTGTATTCTTTTGGAGAACAAGTCATTCACTGTCTATAGTAAAGTATACGTAGTCGCAGCTGGCATTTCTACCTGTTACATTAAGCTATAAATCTCTGTGATTGATACTGACAACTTCCTGATCCTGAAGCTTGGCTGACCATTAATGTAGATTTATGTAGTCAACTGAGTTGACGACAGTCGACAACCGGCACAACGGTAGTAACCATGTAAATATGAATGACACAACCATTCTATACTTCCTATCAATTAAAAAAATAAAATTATATAATAAATACTAATACTAATAAATTTAGATTGAGAAAAACAGTCACATAGATTTAGATAAAAATTATGTTTTCTTATAAAAAATAATGTATTTACTTTAAGAAAAGAGTTCTGATCTAGCCAGAAATGAACATTATTGAGTGTCTTCTGAGCAGGAATTTGATGATGTGACACAAGCTCGTTGTAACCGCGATTCAACCACTAACACAGCAGGCAATGGAGACAACTGTAGACAATATGTCAAAGACGCTATGCTTCCCAATGATCGCAGCACTAGAGGACGATGTTGAGTCTGGATAAACGTATTTACTGTAGCGGTATACTAGGCGACGACCCTTTAAACACTCTTCATGGCTGACGCACGCTGACATCACCTTTGTTTGGATAAAAAATTATCGTATTTAAATTGATTCCCCTGTAATGAGAGTTACAGTTATATAATTTTATGTAAAATCATACTATCGCGTGTACGTTTTCGAATACCAACCTTTGTATTTGCTATCACCTGTGGCTTTTTTTCTAGGCGCCGGTCCCTCACTTCCCTCATACACATCAATTAAATGCCTTCAAGGATCCCTGTAAGCAGCGAAGCTAGACGTCCAAATGAACTTGATCAGGGCCAGCCAGAAAAAACAATTTTGCTCTGTATATGCTCTGTAGGCTCGAGGTTAAAGAGCGACTAAATTTACAGCTCTGTAGTCGGCGCTATGTGCTTGACAGATTATACCGACAGGGCGGGTGTAGTGCTTCAGCTGAATCATCTTTTTTCGCGGACTTGTCGTACTAGCGTGAAATTAGACTTTGAATTCGAGACTTTCACCAGTATGTCGTCCAGTATCCTTTGCTTGTTAACTTTGAGAGGGCTATTACCTTGGCGACTCCTACTTTTACAGCTGTAGCAGCTTCTCGCTCTTTCAATCTCGCGCTTTCCTTCACGTTACTGTCTCTTTCTACCGATTTTTTTCCTTTTCCTGTCGTCGTCAAGTCACGTCGTCAAGTCACGACTCAAGTTCTCTTCCTGCTACTAACAATCTCAACTCGTCGTTTTTATTGCTATGATTGCCGTTGCCGCTGGGGTCTTCATCGCTATTCCTACGTTTCGCCTAGAGGACAACAAGAGAGGAGTCGTCGGAGTACTCGCGGTGACGTTAGAGTTGGAATTGTACTTTGTCAGCGTCTTGGGTAAAATGCTGGAGTTTGAAGCACTTCTAGGTGTAGTTTCAGGCCCCGTTCGCGTAGTTTTGGGCGTCGTTACGATGCTCTTGGACTCGTTTAGAGTATCGTCCTTAATGTCCTATTCAGTGCGTGTTATCAAATGAATCAGATAATCAAGAATGAAGAAAAAAAATAATAAAGCTAGTTATCTCGAATACTGATAATCAATTGCCGCGGTAGATCTCCGTAGCAGGCAGATGCCTCCACTGGTACTTGCCCACGTGCCTGTGGAGGACGACCCGGCTATTGGTGTATACTATTGGATCCTTCACTGTGCTTCACATGAAATCTAAAAAATAAAATAACAAATGAGTTTCTGAAGTTTCATGTTTATCGAATAATATTTTATCAATTATTTTCGCTTTTATTATGCTATATTGCTTAAATTACTGAAAGTATAGAAATATTCAAATTCTTGTTTAAAGTGAATGATGTGACCCGTGTCATATATTAATGAGCAAATCACTTTACGAATAAAATTAATAAAATTGGAATAGAATCGCTTTTAAAAATGCTTCTGTTTCAAATTACAAATAACTGCAACCATAGAATGCGCAAGACCAACAGACAGTGTATTTTCCATATCGAAACCAGCTGTCATTAAATTAGATCCTCTCTGATGACAGAACACTGATACTCACCAATCAAATGTACCGGCACCTCTGGATCACGTGGCTCACAGTATCCTCCTTCATCCTATAAAATATTACAACTTGAATTGCTGCACATTAATAAAAATTATCAAACATTCCATGTTTGTTTGTGCTTACCTATACAGAAGCCAAAGCGTTAATAGCTTTACCATGTTTCATAGCTATATGCAAGGAAAAAAATTTTATTACAAAAAATTTGACAAGAGATCCTACAACAATTACCGTCAACATTTGTTTTCAACACTGAATATAACATACCATGTGGCCACATTCCAAAATTACACACTCTATTGGAGTATCCAAACAAATTTTACGTAGTACATCTTCATCTGCAGTTTCAATCACTAAAAAGCAAAACAATTACAAAACTGATGTAACTGATACTGATTCATAAAAATTTACAAAAAAACAAGATTTTTCCTTGTAGTTGTGCATTTATCTAACAAGATAAAGTTTTCCTTTAATTCAATCAACCACACGTATATTCAAAAGATATACGTGTCATTAATATTATTCATGAAACTTTGAAATCATTTCGAGACTCTGTACTCGTCTCATAGCCTGCAAGCTCTATCTAGTAATTCACACCTATTTACACAACCTCTGATGTCTACTCTGTTAGCGCTTAATAAGTTTTTGAGCTGTTTCACCGTCAAATTTTCCAGCTTCTGAATTTCTTTGGTACCTGATAGTTTAAAATGCTCTTCCACTGTAATTGTAATCATAATAAATAAAATATTGAACTATATTTATGCTATAAGATACTATTTTAATAGACAACAGAATCACAATTTGTATTCCTGTAAACATTTCAGTGCGCTATCCATGAGCTCTTTGAGCTGTTTCTGAAACTACTTCTTGCTCCGTGATCACAGGTTCAGGTCCTTCATTAACAATTCACTTAATGATACTTCTTTATAACTACACTAACTACATTGAGACTCGACAATTCTGGACAAGAGATGAAATAACCACTCTTTGTCTTGATAAGTCCATTTTGAATTGGGTCTCGACAATTGTGGACTCTGTAACTTTTCCACGCTCTTTTCTTTCTCCTTTTTATCATTCTCATCTCCATTGCTACTGCTTCTTGCTCTTGCAATTGTTGCAAAGTACAAAGGATACGTTTTATGAATGATAAAAGGATTTGCCACTTTATTATCTATTAAAAACTCGTTGACCAATATTTTTATGACACTGTACAGTTAATATTTGATAGATTTATAAAATGATTCATGCCAATTTATCTAAAATATTTACATATTTTAATAGTAAATTTGTTATGATTTTTATACGGTAACTCTGCATTTAAAAAATTTGTTAAATACAAAACGGGCTAAGTATATCTGCTCTACAACACCTCGGAACTGTCCAATACGGTTCAGACGACTGGAACATGGAATATGGAACGGCCAGATTCAACGTGAAAATGACCGAATAAATAATTTAATAAAAACAAAATAATTACTGCGAATTACGTAATAACGCAGTTAATTACGTAAGCCGTAGTTAAATTGCGATCGATTCACGGTGGATTCGTAATCTCATAAGATGCACGAGCTGAGAAAATAGTAATTTATAGTTTTTTCCGACCCAAAAAGTTTTTAATTTTTCATAAATAAACTTAAGTACTCGCAGTTTTTTTCTTTGCGATTCCTAACGTTGCTATCAATTCCGCAATTACTGAAATTTTTTTATTGCGATATATGCAACTAATTTTTGTACTTCACGGAGCTCCGCGCAGATGACTCGCATACAGTAGACCTAAAGGCGCATCGACATTCGCAAGCACTACTAGAAAAAATGGCGCGTCGCTACTAGTGTTTTCCGTACTATGCGTTATCGTCGCGAATGACTGTGTTATGTGGCGTTAGCATGAGACTATAGCGCCAATTCGTATTTGGCGCCGCCGGACACCATTAATATTCATTATGACTCGCGTTCTTTTGCGCGGGAGAAATAATATCCCGGCTGAAAATAATCATATGATAATCATATGAGTGTTTATACGATTATCATATGATAATCATATGAGTTCATTGTTCATACGACTATCATATGATAATCATATGAGTTCATTGTTCATACGATTATCATATGATAATCATATGAGCAATCATATGAGTGATCATATGATAATTATATGATACTTTCAACCAAATCCTCATATGAGAATCGTATGATTGTCATATGGTATATCGTAAATTTTCATAAAAATAAATAATTATTTTACCCCTACTTGATACTTATTAATTATCTTTCTTTGTACTGCTGATTTGTAAGTTGCAACGAGAATTTATTTTTACATAAATATTACATTGAAAAAAATCCGGATTTGTGGGGATTTGAACCCAAAACCTCAAGAATATGAGGCAATCGATTTACCACCGAGCCATCGTGATCATTGATGTCGATCACTTTAGTAGAATCAAATAGTCATTATAGTATCTAACACGTCCTTGTATGCTTTATTTATTATTAATTAATTATAATGAGTTTATTTTATTAAAACACACTAATAGTAATTGAGTAATAATAAATAAAACATACAAGGGTACGTAAGTTATAATGACTATTTTATTCTACTAAAGTAATCGACAATATCAAAAATCACGATGGCTCGGTGGATGCTTAATAATCTTGAGGTTCAGGGTTTAAATCTCCACAAGTCCAGATTTTTTTCAATGTAATATCTATGAAAAAATTAATTCTCGATGCAACTTACAAATCAACAGTACAATGAAAGATATAATTAATAAGTATCGAATAGGGGTATTATTATTATTATTATATTACTATGAAGGGGGGACCACCAAGATCCCTGGCACTTAGGCTGTAAACCCATTGTACCACCCTTCGTCATGGCATCCCCTACGCAGTTAAGCCTGCCCTTCTCCAGAAGGTCAATATGGCTCCCGCGTCGAGTGCCCTAATCTCTTCGTACGTGGGCAAAGGCTCCCACAAGCACTGATGTCTGAGCTGTGCAAATTTTGGGCACACGGTCAGTACATGGGTAGGCGTTTCTTCCGCGCCCTCGCACCACCTGCATATACCCGTAGCCTCCTTTCCCATCTTCAGACCGTGATACCTCATGCGGATGTGCCCGGTCACTATCTGTGTCAGGAGTCGGGAGTTATTTCTGCTGCCTCCTGCGATGCACTTGGTCCAGTCGACGTCGATGTCCTGTCTCATTACCGTTTTGGTTTGTCTGCATCCTTGAGTTCCTTGCCATTCCTTAGTATGCTCCCTCTCAATCCAGCCCCGGATTTCGCCCGTTAGCAGGCACCTTGCGGCACGTGTGTATGGCTCCGGCCCGATTGGAGGGTGTTTAGCTCCCAAAGCTGCAAGTCTATCTGCTATTTCGTTACCCCTGATCCCGGTGTGTCCTGGGACTCAGAGTAGCCTGACCTTGTTGTTGTGAGCGGTCAGCCGATTTACAACCACTTTGCATTCCCAGACCAGTCTGGAGGTCGTTCTCTAAGCCATATGTGCTCTAAGTGCCGCCTGACTGTCTGAACAAATGGTGATAATTCTATCCCTCGCGCCAAGTTCAATGTTTCTTTGAGCGCAGGTCAGTATAGCGTATATCTCGGTCCGTATATCTGGAAGACCGTAGCATACCGCCCCAGGGAAAAGAAGGTTCCCCTTCCATTCCTTCGGCAGTAGTACCCCGAACCAGTGCCGGTCTCTGCCCTAGAGCCATCTGTGTACCAGACGTCCCCAGTTCCTGGTAGACTGTCCCTGCGAGCCTTTCATTCTTCTCTTGTCGGTATGACGACCACGTAACTTCTTCCAAAGAAGTAACGCGGGATCATCATATCAGTTTTGAAGGAAAATTCCGGCAGGAGACCCACCCCACCCGGGAGCCGGGTGTGCCTCGTGCCTTGTGTCCATTCACCATACGCATTGAGTCTGTGTGCTGCCTTAGCAGCCATCCCAATGATAGTAAGATGGAGTGGCTCCACCTTCGCAAGGATTCCAAGTGCCTTGGTGGGCGTGGTCCTATAGGTCTCCCCCCTCAGCACCTGTCCCCTGAGTTTCCCTAGCGCTGCCCTAGCACCCGCAAGCTCCGCCCTTGGCCACCAGACCAGCGCGGCGTAGGCCAGACGACGTACCAGGACGGCCCTGTATAGCCACAGTATAATTCAGGGACTTAGTCTCCATGTACTGCCAAATGCCCTGCGACATGTCCATAGAGCCACCAGGAATTTATCGCACTGGGCCGTGAGATGCTTCTCCCAGGTTAGCTTTTTATCAAGAACAATGCCGAGGTACTTAGCTGAGTCCTTTACCTAGAGAGTTTGGGCGCCCTGTAGGCATCTAACTTGTACTTGCGGGAGATTACCATTTCGACTTCATCCGGGTTAACCGAAAGTCCCGTCGAGCAACACCATCTCTCCACTTTCCTTAATGCAAGCTGCATGGCGTATTGGCTGCGCCAATTTCACTTCCTTTTATCAGTATCAGGAAATCGTCCGCGTAGGCTTGAGCATAGCAGCCCCACCCATTCAGCTTCCAGTAGCCCATTTGCCACAAGGTACAAAAGGGTGGGCGACACCACCTCGCCCTGCGCGCATCCCTTACTGACCTTGCCGGAGACCGTTACGGTTCCGAGACTCGAGATCACAGTCCTGCGTGTAAGCATGCCCTGAATCCATTTTATTAATGGTCTAGGCATCCCGTGCAGTCGTGCCTCTTTGACAACTGCTTCGATCGTGCTAGGGTGAAGAGGAAGCATGGTTAGGATATCGTCTTGAATAAATCTATCCACCAATCTTTCTAGTGTCTTGAACACAAAGGAGTTAAGACTTATAGGTCTGTAATCCTTGACGCTGGTGTGACTTGGCTTCCCTGTCTTAGGAATAAACACAACCTTGGCCGTTTTCCATATTTCAGGTACATGAGCCAAAGCTACACTTGCTCTGAAGAGCTATACCAAGAGGCCAACCAGTTCCTCCAGCCCTTGAAGGAATGCCGGGTAGATTCCATCGATGCCCGGCGTCTTGAAGGGTTGAAAGTTCCTTATGGCCCACTTGACCTTTTCCGGTGTGACGACCTTCGCCGCCAGATCCCATGCCGCCCTCTGCTGCCTATTCCTACCCGAACTCTCATCCCCCACCTCGTGGGAGAGCCGAAAGCCCGGGAAGTTGGCTTCCAGAAGTAGTTTTAAACACTCCTCTTCCGAGGTTGTGTATTCTCCTGTAGGCAGTCTGATTGCTTCAAGCCATACCTCAGGATTTTTCGCGAGTATCCGGAGGAGTCTGGCTGCGTCTGGATATCTCACGATATTTTTGCAGTAGTCCCTCCATCCCTTGATTCTCACCGCGTTGATGCGGTTTTTGTATAGCCTCTTGGCTTCTCTGTGAATCTGCCAATCGACACTATTGCGGGTATTCTTGGCCCTGTTAAAGGTCCTTCCCGTTTCACGTCGTAGATCCTCTAGCTCTCGGTTCCACCATGGGGTACCCCATGTTAAAGAGATGTTTACTATCTCACCCAGCTCAAATGCCCAGTGATCAAGCTCATCCGTTGTTCCAAAGCTTGGATTGAAGGATTGAAGCTCGTTCCTAAGGTTTTCCCTAAAGAACGTCCAGTCCGTTTTCCTGGGATTCCTAAAGGCCCTTGTTTCCGAGCATCTTTCCTTCCATTCGAATTGGATGTATCTGTGGTCGGACAGTGAAGGTTCGTTAGATACCCGCCAGCTGCCCACCCACCCCTCCGTTCCAACTGTACACAGGGTTAGGTCTATCACCTCACTTCTAACCGAATTGTAGAAGGTGGGTTCTCTGCCCCTGTTCATAATACACAGACTCGTCGTTACCATATACTGCAGCAGTGCGTCGCCCCTGCCGTTAGTATCCGAACTGCCCCAGACTATGTGATGAGCATTAGCGTCGCATCCCAATATAAGAGAAGTGCTTCGCTGTCTGCAGTGTTCAACAAGACCTTGTACCTCCCTTGGTGGGGGCTCTTCCTGGAAGTCGTATGGGAAGTAGCCGGAGGCCATCACAACCTCCCTCTCAGAGATCCTTCCTACAGGGAGTTTGATCTTTATTGCCGTAAGGTCCCTGCTGCACCGAGCCGGCAGCAGCAGAGCATCAAAACCTTTAACAAGTATGCACGTCCTGGGAACGCTGCACGTGGGGTCTCTATAGATCCGACCGGCGCCCCCAAGACCCCTGATCCCCCCGCGACTAGCCAGGGTTCTTGTATTAGGCATATGCCTGTGTGCATCTTAGCCATGCGCCTGACCAGTGCGGCCGAGGCGCCTTTGCTATGATGCAAGTTTATTTGTGTAAACACTATCTCGTCACCAGCTATGGTGATTAGGACGGGACAGTGTTGCTCTGTTCGCGCTGCCCCCGGGGACCCTCATCTACCCTGACGGTAATCCGGTCCAGGCCCCAGTGCAGTTGGAAGTTGCGCTGCCGGAGCAGCCTTACCGAGGTTTCGGGTATGCCCCTCCCTGCTTTCGATACTCAGCACCCTCCACCTACTAATCAACAGGTCTGGGTACCTGTGACTCAGTCGGCTCAGAACCACTCTCGGCTCAAGCCTGTTTCCAGGCACGCGGAGAGTGGCTCTTCGAAGCTTCTTGAGCTCAGACATCCCAACAATGAGGAGCATTGCGCCCTACCAAGGTCATAGCCGGGGGATAATCTCCTCCAGCCGGTCCTTCGAAAAGGCGTTTCTGGCTACCACGACGATGGCCCCCATTTTCACGAAGGAATCATCGAACTCGGGCCACGGTCCATTGGGGATCTTGTCGATCTCTGTCTGTACCGCGTCGCTGACGAGTGCCAACTGCTGATGCGTCAGCTCCTCGTCAGGATATCCCTCGCACACGACCGCCCTCGTAAGGGGGTCCACCATCCTGGCAGCCATTATTTCAGGCTCCACGTTGGGTCGTTTTCTAGCGGTCTGATTCGCCGGCGGAGTCGAGTCGGTGTCCTTGCGCCGCTTGACGCCTGGAGCTCTCCCGACCCCGCCCGCGGACCCAGCCGCCAGGTTCTTAGGGAGAGAGGAAGGAACAGATCCAGATCGGGACGCGTAGCGTCCGTCGCTCCAGGAGCCCCCAGCTACCTCTCCCGTTTTCGCCTCTGGGTCTCTTTTCTCCGTTGTGCTCCCGAAATTCTCGGTCGCAACTTCAGAGATCGAAGCCCGTCGGTTACTAGATCCGCCTGAGGGTTCTGTGAGCCCCCTCCCCCGGCAAGAGTCGTATCGGAGACACCAGCAGTGCGCGTCTCCCAACGGGATCTGTGAGATAGACAGAACATCTGTCTTCAATCATTTTAATGATTTGGCTGCCCGCAGAGACGGAGGAGAGGAGTGGTCCGATATGTTCGATCGGGGAGAACCATCTGTGGCGAGCATCGAGGTTCTATGTTCTCCCTTTACAAGGGACGAGGTGTTCCACCGACTGAGGGGAATACGTCGCCTGGGCCGGACGTAATTACCTATAAGGATCTCACAAAAGCTGATCCCAGAGCCCACGTGCTCGCCGCAATATTTAACACCGTCTTGCACCTAGAGGCGTCACCCTCTTCTTGGAAAGAGTCAAACACTATCTTACTCTACAAGAAGGGTGACGTCTCAGACATCTCCAACTGGAGACCGATCTCCCTCGGAGATACGGTCCCCAAGCTTTTCGCCGCGATGCTGGCCGATAGAGTGAAGAAGTGGGCCATGACCAACGGCCGATACAGCAGTGCCCAGAAGGGCTTCCTGGAGTACGAGGGATGCTACGAGCACAACTTCGTGCTGCAGGGGGCCATTTGAGATGCCCGGAAATGTAACAAGGAGCTTGTGGTAGCCTGGCTGGACTTAGCCAGTGCTTTTACATCTGTACCGCACTCCTCTATATTCCGGGCCCTTGAAGGTCATGGGATTCCACTAAAGGTGAGGAACATCATCACCTCACTCCTATGACGGCTACACCACCAGAGTCCGAACGGCGGAGGATCCAACAGACCCGATCCAAATTCGGTCCGGAGTCAGGCAGGGCTGCCCGTTAAGCCTCGACGTGTTTAACTTAACCCTAGAGCTTGTCCTTAGGGAGATGCTCAGCACGGGGGAATGGTACATGCTCGAGGGTAGGCATATCACCACCCTAGCCTACGCAGATGACGTGGCGATCCTGGCTGACTCCCCGGCCGCAATGAGGACGCTGCTACTAGCAGCTGAACGGGGGGCATGGGCGGTCTGACTCACCTTCAATCCGGTAAAATGTGCAACCCTGCATATTACAGGCCGGGGCGAGGATGCGGTCCGGCCGACCGTCTTCTCCGTTCAAGGGTCTCCTGTCCAGGAATCTCGGTCGATGCGGCCAAGCCCTGAGTGCGCGGAAAAAACAAGCGAATCGGCTTGTTGTTGTCGGCGCCGGCCTGTCCTCTAGTTCGTAGAACGGGCTAGCTAACCGTCACCGTCGGCGCGAAAGCAAGCCTCGTCGGCGCGCGCGCTGATTGGTCCTCCGCATGTCGCAAGCCACCAACGGGCGCCGATGCGTGGCTCGTTATCTGCTTGGACTGAGAGCCAATCGGGCGTTAGCAAGCCAGCAGCCTCGGCATGGGAGAGCCGAAAACGCCAGCCGCCATCAGGTCTACGAAAAGTCCCGGAAGGCGTCGACAGGAACATTGACGACCACCAAGAGCTTCGTAAAGAGAGATTAGATTAGATTAGATTAATTAGTTTTATTTTACGTACAATGTGTTGTACGATCAATTATGTACAGCAGGAGTAGTAAGTTTACAGAAATAATAATAGTATCAGATGTCAGTTGTAGAAGAAGTGTAGTGTGATGATGAGGTGAGGATGAGTTAAGCGAGAGTGTGCGAGTATGTGCGAGTGCGTGAGTGAGAGCATGATGTTTATATATTTTCGAGTTCGAGGAAGTGCTGTTTAGTCAGTTTCTTTAAACCTGAGATAGAAGCAGTGTTGCGGATGTGTGATGGTAGGTTGTTCCATAGGTATGAGGCGCTGATATGAAACGAGTTCTTCAGCGTCTCCGTCGCGAAGGTAGGAATATCCAGAGGTGTCACCTCCCCCCTAACAGGCCGGAGTGTCACGCGGAAGTCGAAGTATGCCAGTACATATGATGGTACAGCTGTGTTAAACATCTTTCGTAAGAAACAAGCTCTGAAATATTTCCTGCGTCCTGCAGTGGTTAGCCACTACAGCTCCCGCCTGTACGGGGAGATGTGCTCATCTCTCCTTACACCATAGATGTACCGAATTCCTGTATTCACGAGCCTCTGTAGTTTTAAGTCTAGTTCCTGCGTTAGGTCACAGTATACAAGAGAGCAATAGTCAATAAGGGGAAACAGGAGCGCTTGCACTAAGTGCTTGCGCAACCTAAGATTGGTACTCTTTCTGAAAAAGTAAAGCCTGTACATTAGTGAGTGAGCACGCTTACACACTTGTGTAACGTGCTCCTTCCACGTAAGTGTAGAGTCGAGCACCAATTCCAGATTACGCACTGAGGATTCAAAGCTGACCTGGGCACCCCCAATGCTAATATAGGTGTTAGCTGTTAAGGCTAATGCGTTAATGTAGTAGGGAGAGCCCAGGACGATTGCTTTGGTTTTAGCAACATTAAGTTTCAGCCTGTTCTGCGCAGCCCAGCCCATTATCCTTTCGGCATTAGCACTCATCTTGTTTGATAAAGAATCGAGCTCCTCAATGTGGCATTGACTGTAAATTTGCAAGTCATCCGCATAGATGAGGTGGGAAACATCGGTATCAAGGCAGAAACCAATGTCGTTGATGTACAATGCGAGCAGCAAGGGACCTAGAACGGATCCCTGCGGGACGCCGATGTTGAGACGCCGAGGAGAAGAACGTTCGTTATTGTCACCAACGACGGCCTGCTCTCTACCAGAGAGGTAGGAGGCAAACCAGCGGATGACTTGCTTTGAGAAACCGAAGGTGGATAGCTTTCTCAGGAGCCTGACGTGACACACAGTGTCAAACGCCTTGCTAAAGTCAAAGAGAAGGAGCAGTGTTACTTTCTTTTTGTTTATCCCAGCCCTGGCATCATCAGTTAGCTTAATTAGGCCAGACTGAGTGCTGTGACCAGTGCGGAAGCCTGTTTGATAGTTTTTTAGTAAGAGCCTTGATTCAAGGTATTGTGAGACTTGCCTGTGCACCAGCCACTCCAGGGCTTTGGAGAGAAAGCAGAGAAGTGAAATCGGACGGTAATCAGTCAGGGCTGTTGGTGAACTGATTTTGTTGACTGCGCGCACAAGTGACAATTTCCAGGCAGATGGGAAGCAGGGTTCGCTCAGGGACAGGTTGAAAATATGTTGTGAGTTGTACACGTCTCACTAGAAGATTGGCCTCCTTAATGTGTACGGAAAAAGAGCCCGCAGGGTCCATCAGGCAAAAGTTATCGCGCGATTTCACCAAACGCACCCTTAATTTGACGCAGTTGAGCAGTAGCTTCTCTTGTTTAAACACATCTGTATGGATGTGTCCAACTAGGTCAACAGGTTTATTAGCAGCAAGTAACTTTCGCCTTTCCACAAACTCCTCGTTCAGGTTTTCTGTGTTGTTCATTTTTCCAGCCGTATCATCACACCACAAGACAGTCGACAGGTGAGAGGGTTTGGCGGCAGGTCCGTAATTTAGCAGCGTCTCTACGTATGCTCTGTAGGCATAAGCATTGGTAGGTGGTGACACACGGGTTTCTTATTAAAAAATACATCCACTTGATTGAATAGTGAATGCGTAATTGATCTTTCATATTTGCGAAAGTTAGCTAGCCTTGACCCAGGAATTGAACTTTTCTGGATAACCTTTCCAGCTAAAGAAATACTCCTTTGAACGACCCTTACCTCTGCTACGCAAAATACTTTCTATTTCAAAAGATGTATCTTCCAAATCCTTTCGAACTCTGCTCAATTCCTCAGCGTAAAAACAACCGTCTATGTCTTCACCCGACAGATATTGCAAATGATAGACAAGTGGCTGCCGTGTGAGAGAAATCCGTGAGACTTTAAATAGCTCCAGTGTCGAGCCTCTCGCGTAACCTTTGTCAAAGACAGATCTTGTCTGACTGACACGAACCAGCTCACCAACTTTGAATTTGGGTCTCATCACCTTATGCTCATTCCTATCTTAACGACGCTATAAATTCTCTCGTGCTTTGGCAACGTTGTACACAGTCACAAATGCCGGTGTCATCTTTGTCGCCGAGTGCTTACTGTTGTTGTACGCCGCTATTATGTTCTGCAACACATCAATGTATCTCCGTGTATTTTTGTGGGTAAAATATCGCCAAATTCGCTCCTTGAAAGTTCGTATCCGTCTCTCTGCAGTGGCTACCTTTGTATCCGAGCTGCGTGCCACTTTGGAAACAATGTTGTTGTCGCGCAAAACTTGCTGTGTCTAACGGCCCATAAATACTTTGCCCTCATCTGTCTGGAGGCATATTGGTTGACGCCCATTGCTTCTCGGCAACATACGTGAGAAAGCCTTAGCGACGTTTCTCGAAGTTTTTTCCTTGATCGGCTCCAACCAACTAAATTTACTGACAACAATATAACTGTAGTCAGCATTGTCAGTTTTTAGAGATCTCAAATCCATTAGACCAGCCTCCCACACATCGTCTAAATTTCGCTCATTGTAATTACGTCGTGCAAATCGTCGTCTAACGGGTCGATAAAGATTATACGCATCTTGACTCTCGAGCCACTCCACAACACTTTTGCTATAAAATTTTTCTTTTTCGCCTTTTTTTCCACTATTTTTTTGGTCCTCGTGTAGCTTGAAAAAGTTTTTCAACACCGACATACGCTGCTGGGTGTGAAGGTGTATAATAAATGTTCTCAAATTTTTTTTCCCCCTCATCCCATTAGTCATTGTGTACCTTTTTTATTTTTTTAATTCTTTTCCTTTCGGCTCTTTCACTGTTTTCACCGATGCGTCAACTTTGCTAATAGATTTCTTCTTTATTTTTTTGTCCTTTTTCTTTTTCTGCTTCAGCGCTCTTTTTATTAGAGAAAAAATTTTTTCGAACGTTATCTTGCTTACCATACAGCAGACAGTCATCATTGCCAGTGTTCGATTGTCTCTGGCTGTTTCATCCGCGAGCATTTGCGAAAATGCGTATTCAGCTAGCACGCGATCAGCCTTACGTCGATTGCCTTGCTTATTCCCGTAGACTAAATCATGCTGACGACATGTCTCATCCAGCGGATTGATGCCGACTTTACCACGTTCAATACGTTCCGCTAGTTTTGTACCTGGACCACAGAATTTGCATCCAGGCACGTGCATTTAAAATGGCAGTAGATCGATCAATTCATCTAGTGCACTATTTTTTACACTTGCTTTTTTTACCGTACCACTACTGCTTTCGTCTGCTTCGCTACTGTCAATAGCACTGCTATTTGCGCGACTACCACTCTCAGCACAAGGTGGTGGTGTTCTAAATAGACGATTGATGCCCTCTGGTGTCAAAACCCGACGTGGAATAACACCACTAGCACCACCTGGTGGTACTGGTGTAAAATTCCCAGGTGATGTTCCAGCTATCATATTCTCCCAAAAGCGCTCATTACCGATGAATTCGCGCGGTATAAATGATTCACGGAGAGCGACGCCGAATTGCGTATGTCCAAGTGGTGGTGGACATTTTCTATTTCTCATAGTATCATTTATCAGATCAATCATGTTGGTGCGGTGTATACGAACACCACTTATTGTCACACCACCGTTTGCATCCCAAGTCATATTACTACTAACTCGTAATTTACGCAATACGTGGCCGGTTTTACGTCTGTACTTTGGAGGTACACTCTCTATGATACTCGCATAGATCCGATTCTCTTCTTCGACATCGTCATTGTTATTTTCATCAGCGCCTTCGTCGAAGTGGTAGTCATTCTTTTTCTTTATCTGTTGCTGCTCTTTATCCTTCTCCTCCTTTTTCATGACTTTAGCATAGCTATCAACATCTTTAAATTGAAGATAGCGTTGTATTACTGATCGATATTGGCTCCATTTTTCTCGCTCACTTTTGCAAGTAGACGAATTTAGTATATTGCTCATTTCAGCATCCAACCTGGTGATTACGTTACCCGGTGTCTGAACTGTCTATAGTATAAACCCAATATTATTATCGCGCACACCACTTGCCAACACACTCTGGAGACGTTCAACGTTCTCGTGAGGTACAAGAACCATCTTTTTAGCGTGTTTTATATTGTCTACTTACTAATGATACTAGCCAACAGCGTGCCGATGATCGGTGCTAATAGTGCAGGCGAGAAACCACCACGATATACAATAATTTTCTTTTTTTTTCGACAGACTCACACAACGTTCGGCTAGTTTTCGCAAAGTTTTTGCGTGCCTGCGTAAAGGAGACTTGTGAGACTTCTCCAGTGGAACGTTACCAATTAGCACATTTCGGGCGCACTCACAAATATGACGCACTAGTTTTGAATCAGCCGTCTGCAAGAGATCCTTTTGCTGATTATTATTTAAATGGAAAATCGCCTTCAGAATGACAGCGTCCTTGCGAGTAAAGGGATGTCGCTTCTTAGGCGAATCCATCACTGGGAGGCGATTGGTACAAGGTTCAATTATCACTACCTTTTAACTTTTTATTGCATGACACATAGACGTAGTGTAACTCGTCGTCCGGAAATATACAGGTACGAAATCTGCAGTTGTCCGGTGTATTCTGCTTTAAAACCAGCAGAAGATAACCGTAGGGTCTCGAGGTGGTGTCCCAGCAGGCTTCTTGCCAGAATCGTGGATCCTCCGGACACAGCTGACGCGACAAATGTAGTATCTGAGATGTGTCGCGCAATTTCCTTTCTTGAGAAACTTTTTGACGAATACCGTTTTACCACAACCTGTGGGACCGCACAGCATAAAGGTAAATGGATGTTTCCATCGCGTGTCCATAACTGCTACTGATTTCTCTTCAATTACAGCTCCTCTTCTACTACTATTACTTTATTCCCCGACAAAGCACCTTCTAGATTGTGAATAACACACGATAATCAAATTGACCAATCAGCTTACATGTAAAGCAACACCATCTATGAGTTTGGGAATTAATCTAAGCTTGAAATACAAAACACATTATTTTTCTTTTTTTTTCTCTTTCTGTATTTATTTTTGTCTCCTTTTTACATTAATTCTCAAGTTGTTGTAAATTCCATTGCGCTTATTTCTTTATAAGTTAAAAATAACTGTAGTTTATTGGCTTGTTTACTCAGACTATTGAACAACTTCTCGTCTTTGAGCAGTGCAGCAGAGACTCTTGACGAAAGAAAAATTTGTCGTCCAGGATAGCGATGATCATTAAACCAAAACGTGTCTTAACCTCTTTGAACGACATCACCATATGATGGTCGACCTCCATTTCGGCGACTTCCTTGGTGGGCAGGTATCTCCCACTGGCAATTTTATTGAGACCCTCTAAATCCATCTAGAATATATAACAATGGTATTAATAATAATAATAAATAATTATTGATAACACAATAATAACAATTATGAATATACATACTTTCTAATAGAGATCGTCGTTGTTGTCTTGTTCTCTCGATTACTGCACTTCCAAGATAACTTTGTTGCGCTCGTCGGACGCCTTATATACGCTTTCTAGATTTTTCCACCTTCTTTGCTACTACCATCATCACCGCTGCTAGAAAGGTGAAGTCAGCAGTACTTGAAACAACCAATCAGGTTACATTGATGGCGTGGCGAACGACCAATCCATTTCATGAGGAGCGTCTAATAAAAAGCATGTCTTGTAACGCCATCTGTGCTCTGAGTTTCGCTACATAGCGATCTTATAACCATACGGGTAACTTTTGTCCAATCTTCTTCTGTTATATACAGATTTGCGTGTCTTTGTCTCTTTCTGGGTTATTACTTCATGAAATGCCGTTCTACGTATAGCGGTATTATTCATTACTATTTCCAAATCCGGAGAAGTGATCATCTCTCGAATTGAATTAAAATTGACTAACAGACTATTTGCATAGTTCAATCGAATACCTTTTACTTTACACACACACACACATTTCTCTTGGCCATTTGGTTTTCTACATTTGTACGCATAAAACTTTGGACCGCCTGACAAAAAGGTCGTTATATAGGTCCCAAGGCCCTTGTCCGCTAGCTCATCTGTCAGACTATCCAGCGACGTACCGATCGGTAGCTCGTACTCACCGTTTCCACATTTACAAACATAAAATATCGAATCAGTGTCGTACTAAAGAACTCGAGGACCCAAAGCATGCAAGTAGTCAAATAGTTTGAGTCGTGCTTGTGCCGTTGTAAATGCAGCCAGGTCCACGTTTGTCATTGATGACGATATGAGGATGTCAGAGTCTTGTCTCTGTAGCACCAATCGACGTAGAGCGTATCGTCATTGACTGGCATAATACCATTAACCTCCATCTCTACACTGGTAAGCAAATTTATCAATGTCTCTCGATTTTTTACAACACGTGTTCTTGTCAAGTTCTCGCATTGACCAAACTGTCCCCACAGAGAATTGAGACAGAGTTTGGCTACAGATCGTAGACCCACATTTAAACATATATCATGTTTATTCAAGCTGATACCCTCGATGCGTTTCAACTCTTCAACGTAGCGCTCCTTATCCTCTTCTGTAATACAGTCTGGTGGATATCCTGACGCCGGAACCTTTTGCCTACAAAACTCGTTGATATATTCAGCAAAAATACTAAGGATTTTAAAAATAGGAAAAATCGCTAATTTTCGTAAAATATCGAAAATTTGGTGATTTTTTGCCATTTTCAAGCCTAGACAACTTTTGACCTAGGCAACCATTTTTAACCCACCAGCCCTTAAATTAATTCTTTTTTCTAATACTTTGATTCTATTAAAACACCTTTTTGGATTGCGCCTTCAGACAAAAAGTAGCAATTTTATGGTTTTCGTTAATTTTCCCCGTGTAAAATTCCCATACGAGAATTTCAACTGCCCCGTAAAACAGTTTGGTAAGCGATCGGCGATGCACGCAGGAATTTTCTCACTCCAAGACTGACCCAAAGAACGAAAAAATGTTGGTCTGGTAGGCGTGCCCTTAATTTGAAATTTGCAACTTCCAACACCCAAGTTGTGTACTGTCCATCGTGGATTCGCACATATGCAGGCAAAAAAAAGAAAAACGCCCACCGGGCAAAAAAAACAAACGCCCACTAAAATTTTTCTTTGCCCGCCAGTCTGATAAAGTTACTTTTGTCCCGTTTAATAGATCCGAAAAACGCGGATACCATTTGTGTTACAAACACTTGTTTTTGTAACACATGCATGATTTTTGTGTTTTTTGTACCTATCAAGCGGGCGTGTAGTACCAGTTTTTTTACCGGTGGGCAAAAAAAGTTGGCAGCAGGCAAAAAAAGTCGTCAGCGGGCAAAAAAATTAAGTTTTGCCTGCTGCCGACTTTTTTTGACCGCTGCTCCGCAGAAGTGTATATCCTTAACTTAAGTGTTAACCCTTGACTGCCAAGTGTTTACTCTAAATCGTCCAGAGTATACACCTGTAACACCCCGTACAAGCTCCGCAAAAAAATTTATAAATATTAAATACTAAATTATATGAAACAACAATTTAGATTATACAAGAGAATCTTATGCTCCCTTACTCCCAATACGAAGCTACGCGCCACAGCTGACAGCTGAGCTCAAAGCAGCAGTACAACAGCAGCGCCACGAGCCAGCCAGCGGCAAGCAGCAAGAAAGCGGGGAGAGCGCGTAACACGTGCCTATATCTATATAGACCGAGCGGCGAGCGCAGCGGCGCAATTATAATGAGAGTAGGAGTAGAGAGCGAGCGGCGGCGCGGCGTGTGCATTATATTATAAGTGTGTAAATGATTTTTGTATATAGGTGTGAATGAGTGTGTGCAAGTATGAATGTGATAGTTTTTCCGGCGGCCGTTACTAAACAATTTAGGTTACATTCACTTAAATTTTGAGTAAGCGCAACGTTTTTTTCTACGTGTAGCTCAATACTGTCAACGAGACCTTGAAAAAGAAACTTATGGAACCATTGTGTCAACATCAAGTACGGAACTGGAATTTCTTATGTAACGAAGTGGAAACATTCACAAACTGTAATACAAAAGCATGATATTGTACACTACCAATCCAAACAACATAATTTTATTACAAGATGGGTCCTATCTAACACTGAGAAATTCTTCTGAGCGATAACAAATATTCGGTATAGTTACTTATTCAAATATATAGTCATCGTAATACACTTGTAATAAATCTAAAAATTATATTTCCAATGGATTTAATAAATCAATGACTTTTCTTATGTATCTATCAATTATAAGACAAGTATAGTAGTAGCATATTTTATATTGTATAGGTTATGCACATGCATCTGCCAAAACATCAACTGCAGGCACATAGAGATCTTTGAAGGCGTTTTAGTGTTGAAAATAGTAGATATGAATATTGGTCGCAGCCTTTGCAAATCTTCGTACTTCTCGAAGAATAAATCCATTATCTCATAGCTTTTGATTACAGCACGTGGGCACATTTCCTTTGAACCGCAACTCACTCACGAAATTTGTTAGTTGCTGTCCAGCGTATTTTGCGCAGCAGCAGCGCTACGTCGAGGTAGCTGATGCACAATTTTTGCGCAGCTGTTGTACAAAAACTTGGCGTCGATGAGCAAATCACTTTTGCACGGCATTCGTGCGCCATAGTACAGCAGCTCCCCAGAGAATTTCTCGGTGAAGGAATAATTTAGAGGCAATGAGTTATCGAAGTGCATGGATGATAAGTCTTACACATTATGCATAATTTTACATTTCTATTTGTAATTTACATCATAAACATGAGTTACTTTTATTTTCAGTTGCCATCGTGGGGAGTAGAGCTGAAAAATCATTAACTACTAAGCCAAAAGAGTTAATTTCAGCATTATGTGATGTCTTAGTGTGACTTAAGTGGACTTAATATACGTATTGCTAACTAAATAAGTTATTTATAAAACACTGATCCCAACATTATATCTTTTTATAAATCTCATGTAAAATTATTTTGATGATAAATAAAATGTTGAAATATTGAAATATCGTTCTTTATTACCATATTAAAAAAAATTGTTAGCTCTTATAAATAAATGTTAGTCTCTTGTTCGAAGCTTTTTGAAAATAAGTAAAAAGACGCCAAGATTAATCATTTCTTAAATTTAAGGTTATGTAATACAGATTACATATTTCCATCACAAAAGAAGTAAATTTATAAAATAAACGTTTGTAATTTAATTAGATGCAATCTACATTACTGTTCGGGAAGGCTTTCATTAATTTATTATCGAGAAACAGCTTTAATTGCTATTTTATTCTATGCCTGATTATTAGCCAGGACGGCATAGAATATGCCCTACTGAAAAAAATCAGATGACAATCAATTGATAATTAGCTGATAATCAGCTGATAATCATGCCAAAACGTCAGCTGATTATCAGGTGATTTCAGCTCAGTATTTTTAATAAAGCTGATAGTTATAAATATGCGTTTATGTGAGATAAAATGTTAATAATAATCAGGTGATAATCATTCAAAATTTGTAACCTTTAATATATTTATTATAAGTTGTTTAAAATAAGTAAAATTTATAAATTTCACATAATGAGGGCCAGTATTGGTGTTACCATCAGGATGATAACACGAAAACTCTGGCTGTGAGCTCCAAAATTTTTATTGTTTAACACTTAAAAGAAATTTTCTTCGAATTAAATTATTTAATAACATTATACGCTATATATTATACGCTAAAAACATTTTTTTTATAAAACTTGTTTACCGAACAAGCACGCTGCAATGCTTTTGTGACTGCCAAATTAGTCCACAAAAAGCCGTAAAAGCGAGATTTACTAACAAACAATATCAGAAAAATACAACGGAATATTATCATATATAGTAAAACAAATCACGAAATAAATCAATCATTGGCATAATAACACAAATGCTGAATAATGATTTGTGCAGATCATCCTCCCCAGATACAGTACTATCAAAGCTCTGCAAAAGTCGTTTAAACTTTACTTAGAACCAAAAAATTTGATAGAAATGGAATGTTTATTCTACAACCACTGTAAAGAACAACCATAAATAATTTAATAATCAATTAACTGTTGCATAGGAACAAAAACGTTCTCGAACGGTTTTTTTGCAGGTCATCCTCCCGAGGTATAGTCTTTTTGAAGCTGTGCAAAAGTTATTTTAGCTTTACTTTGGTCCAAAAAGTTTGATGGAAATGGATTATTTATATAACTAACGCAGTGACAATCAATTAAAATTAATAATATAAATGGTTAACGTGTGGCATGGGACTAAAATGTTCTCTAAACATTTTTTACAGATCATCCTCCCAGTTTAGCTTTTCTTAAAACCCAAAAATTAGATTGAAATGGATTGTTTATGTTATTAACACTGTAAAAACCAATTAAAAATAATTTAATAATTAATTAACCCTTGGCATAGGAACGAAAATATTCTTTTTCCATTTTTTGCAGGTCATCCTCCCTAGGTATGGTATTTTCGAAACTCTGCCAGAGCCGTATTAGCTTTACTCAGAACCGCAAATTTTAATAGGAAATGATTGTTTATATAAACTACCGTATTCCAAATCACTTATAAATAATAAAATGAGTAATCAACCGTTGGCATAAGAACAAAAACGTTCATGAATGGTTTTTTGCAGGTCATCTTCCGTAGGTATCGTGCTTCCGAATATTAGCAAAAGTTGCTTTGGCTTTACGTAGGACCGTAAATGTAGAAAGGTTAGTTAAGTAGAAAGGTTTGACATTTAGTTTTTGAGTCAAAACGATTTTAATAAATTGCGCTTTATGATAATCAATAAAAGAACGACGAACAATAATATAACTTTTCCGCGGTAAAAATATGGGTAATTTTATTCTCTAAAAGGTACATATCAAGTAATTAAGTCAAATTAATTTTTCGACAACTTTATCAGATAAAAAAGATCTCTCAAAACTAAAAATCACAATACGCACAACATCACGCGTTGGCAACCGGTGGAGAAGGGGGAGAGGCGTTGCACGATAACAGCAGTTTCAACTTATTGCGCATCCGATGAGCATCTATCGCGCACGTGTACGTCTACTTGAGAGAGTGAAGCAGATAGTGTTAAAATCTCCGGCAGTTTCAGCTTTGGTTTTTTCAGGGAGGCCTCAAAAAGTCAGGATTATGAAGTACGCATTGTGAGGAAGGTGCTGATCGCAACGCAAGTGTCGCAACTGAAAAACAATTCCGTTGTTTTTGAAGATCTACTGCAAGAGCTGAAGATGATCGATGTGACGCTTTTAAGGTTAGGCTCAAGGTTTATGCCAGGGCGTGCAGTGCTGATACTTCGAGTTAACCTAAGTAATTATTCTTATGACTAATGTTTTAATAAATAGCGAATAAATATGTGATTATTTTCTGCATATGCACAACAAGGTTCATACAAAACTTTCTTTTATATTTGAATAAGAAAATAGTAATTATCATTACTGTGCAGATAATGGAGAGTACTCAAATGTAGTTACAAAAGGATATTTTTATTATTCTGTCATTATATTTTCGCAAAGAAAATACGAAATTATTTTATTATTAAATTTTAAAAATAAACAATAACATTTTGACTTTTCTTGATATGTATTATTATTAATTGAGTTACTTATTTTACATGTTCTGCATCTATAAACTGGCTATAGTCCTCCTGTTAGGAAATGGCGCTAAAAATGATGTGCTCATTTTCTAACCTTCATCGCAATATCTGACCTTACTATTTGCTTCATTCTCGCGAATTAGGATCGGGATATATTAACGTGACCATGGTGATTTCGGTAATGTCAGTCATCTCTAATTTATCGACACATTATTCTTATCTTGTGGTTGTTAAAAATGTAACACTAGTTTTTTTCTTGCAGGTGTTGAGATGTTGGTTCACCTTCAGCGCAATCATAAAAGAAGATTATACTCGATACCGTGATCAAGCTACGTACGTCTACAACAAGTGTTTGAAAAAGCTCCAGATCATGGAGTTTTTGAAAAAGCGTGTCAACGTCATTCTGACAATATGCTTTAAAGAGGCTTTCTAAACTGCGACTACCCTTGCGAAACTACAATTATTTCCGGTCAGGTATTTGCGAACATGATGAGGACTTAATAATACACGTGTCACTTAAATTTAGCTTGATGAAACTTAAGAAAATGTTGAACCTTATTCTTTCTTATTTTAGTTAAAGGACATAAACACATTTGAATTGAATTAAAAAAAAGTTATATAAATTAATTTTAACAAGCATGTAATTTTTTTCATTTGAATTGGGTGATCTAATCTTTATATTTATGATCTTCTTCTGTTATTCTTAAATGTTATTAGCAACAAGTACAGTGTGAAAAATATTAATTAAATTTATTAGCTACGTATACAACGTATAGATAATAATATTTAATTAATATTTTTAGAAATGTCTTTCATTAGGTCTGAGGGGGCATGTTTAAGGTACATTTTAAGCCCGGGTAGAGTAAAGAAGACGGTACACATCTTTCACAAAACCGTGGCAAGTGACTAAAAACACTTATTTATATAGTAAAATGTCATGAATTTTGATCAGTGATTTTGTACGTATATATATGATATTTCTCGGTAGAAATCGTATATAGTGTAAATATTTTTTGTTTTTTAATTTACGTGGAAAAAACAAATTTTTTTGGACGAATATTATGTTGTTTTTTGTAGGATTAAACCCAGGCTGGCCACCTTAAATAGTCAAAAAATGAAATATTCAATTTTTTGTTTATATTTTTCCCAAATTGTTTAAAAATGAATAAAACTATTAAATATATTCAGGTATAATGTAAGAAACATAAAACCATGTTTATATGTGCCATATTATCAGGTATGACATTTCTTCGAAGGCCAAAATTTAGAAATTCCATTTTTCAGCTACCGCAAACTTACTTAAGATTTGGGCTTTAAAAGGCACTTTTATACTAATAGATATGCTTCAAACACATATAGTTTCCAGATGTGTAGGGTTTTACAAAAAAATATTATTTAAAAAAGTTGTCTGGATAGGTCATAAAGTTTTTGGACGCTTTCACGAATTAAATGCAAAAAACCGCATTAAGATCTAACTTCCCTGGTGGAAAAAATTCGTTGTGCCAAATCGTGCTGAATCGTGCCAAACTGTGCCACACTGTGCCTCGCTGTGCTAGATTGTGTCAAATTGTGCTACACTATGCTACAATAGTGCCATTTCGGACATTACGCATAGTTTGGCATAGTCTGGCATAGTTGGGCACAGAATGACACAGTTCGGCACAGTATGGCACGATTTGGCATAACTTGACATATTATTAATTTAAAAAAAAAATACTTTTCTGAAATTTTTACAGAAAAGTTAGCATAGTTTGGCACAACATGATACAGCCTGTCACAAAATGGCACAATTTAAAACAATGTGGCGTAACATGACACAATGTGGCATAAAGGCTTTTAATTATTTTTATAATTTTTAATAATCCTATCTCAACTTTTAACTGTTTAAACATGCTTAATTATTCCTAAAAATGATCAATTTTATTATTATAAATGAGTTGTGCTATAATGTGCCACTCTATGTTAAACTATACCGTCTTGTGCTAAAATGTGCCAATTCGTGCCAGGGTGTACCAATTCGTGCCAGGATATGTCAATTTTTTGTAAGAAAGGTAGAAAGATATTTTCTGAATAATTCTTTTATGCCTAATCATGCCAAGCTGTGTAAAACTATGCCGCTCTATGCCAAATTGTGTTGTACTGTGCTAATCTGTGCCAGACTATGTCGATTCGTGCAAAGCTATGCCATCCGAAGAAAAAGTACAGACAAACTATTTTTTCTCCACAATCTGCCACACTATGCCAAAGTGTGCCGAACTATGCCAAACTGTGCCAAACCGTGCGAAACGTCCGAAATGGCATAGGTTTAGCATTAGCTGGCATACTTTGGCACAGTTTGACACAATTTGACACAGTTTGGCACAATTTGGCAGAATTTTCATTTCCACTAGGGTTACTGTTCAAAAAATCGACAGTTAAGCCATTTTCAGTGCTTTATTTCCTCGAAAGAAAATATAGGTTATGATTTCACGGGATTTATTTTTTACGTGAATATGAAGAAAATTATTATTCCTACAGTTCTAAACAATCCTTTGAATCGTTAATTATTATTATAACATATTTAAATCTATTTAAAAGGAATAAAAAGCCTTATATTTATTACTTTTATTTGTTCTCGATATTCTACCGAGAATGACGTGCAAAATTCATGTGATCAGTATAGGTTTTTCAGGTAGATCAACCAGACAGAATCTACTGATAATGTTCATTTCTAGACAAATTCTGCTAGAAAACCCGGCAACGTTCCTACCAGGGATGGACCCGTGAAATTTTAAACCTTTAGAAAGTTTAAAATTAGAAATTTGAACTTTTCCGAAAGTTAAAAATATTATTTTGAAACTTTTAAACCAGTCTTATTAAATTTTATACTTTTGGAAAGTTAAAAATTGTCAATTTAAACTTTTGGATCGTTGAGTATGATCCTTTTCAACTTTTGGAAAGTTTAAAATTGTCAAGCTAAACTTTTTCAGAAGTTTAGATTTTCTTCTATACACTTTTAAAATATTTTCATGCAATTCCAAAGTATAAAGTCATCAATTTAAACTTTCTTAAAGTACAAATCTAAGGAGTTATTCTATTCCTAAAGTATAAACTGATTTATTTATACTTCCTAACATCAATTTTTCTACTTTGAGGTTTAGAGTGTAACAAATTTTATGTGAATATGCAGACAACTTTTGTAAATAATATTTTTTTGTAAAACCCCACACATCTGGAAACTATATGTCTTTAAAGCATATCTATGTGTACGTTCACAGTGGCGAGATCTCTAGCTCTTACCCAAAGCTGCGGTGGCAATTATTCACGGGTTTGCGTGCATTAATTGGGGTACTGTTAATATGCACTGAGAGTCTAGAGCAGTCCGCGAGACGACCTAGCGTATAAGGGTTCTTTGGTATAATGTTGAAGCGCGCGGTGCGCAACTCGCCAGAGTCTATAACAGTCTGAGAGTCGCAGGCCGAGAGTATAGTGTAAATCACAGGCGCAAGGGGGAGCTCTTGGACGCTCGAGTCAAAGCAAGAGTATAGCCTCGATCGCTGGAGTCGATCACGGACGCGAGGGGGAGCTGCCGAGAGTAGTCGAGAGCGCTGGGTTAGATCCACGGACACTAGCGCCAAGCTTCGAGCTCGCGAGCGAACCGCGAACCCTAGCGCCAAGCCTCGAGCTCTCGAGTCAAACCGCGAACCCTAGCGCCAAGCCTCGAGCTCTCGGATCGAACTGCGAATCCGAGGTTAGCCTAGAGTGCAGTAACGGGCGCCAGTGTTGCGCCTCGCGCGCGAAAAAACCCTAGACGGCTGAGAAGTGTCAGTGGCCAATCCAGCGTGCCGAGAAGCTCTCTCTCTCTCTCTCTCTCTCTCTCTCTCTCTCTCTCGAGCTGCCGTTCTTCTCGGGACAGCGCAGAGAAAGATAGAAAAAAATGTGGTTAGGTATAGCAATGTAAAGAACGCAAGGAAACGAGCGAGCGAAGAACGCGACGAGACGAGAAGAACTCGACGAGCCTCTATACGTCCGGACCTGTCGGCTAATCCTGCAGACCGACAGCGAGGATTCAAACTGTCGAGATTTTAGTATAGTGAAATTTGCCAAGATTCGACAATTTTGACATACGTTATAGTAATTTTAATGGTGTTTATGGCTACCAACATGATGTAACAACTTTGAGAAATTCTACATTTTATGCAGCATTGCAAGATAAGACAATTGAACTACCAGAAGAGGACGAGCTACCCAAATCTAGAAAATATTAGCCATATTTTTTTGTCGGTGATAGAGCTTATCCAATTCACACTTATTTAATGAAGCCATTATCCAGGAAAAAAGCTTTCCGATGCTCAATCGAACTTTAATAAACGTTTATCGAGAGCAACAGTAGAGTGTGCTTTTGGTAGGCTTTGCCAAAAATGAAGAATTTTTTATTGCACAGTCCAGCAATTTCCTGATAAAGCAGAACTAATAGTGAAGCCGACGTGCATTCTTCATAACATAATTTTAGAATTGGAAAATGAATACAGACGTACCGCAGTATGACTCGCACGAAACTGCTGAAGTATTAGATGTCAGTGAAAGTGAAGATGTTACTACTAATGGACAAGAAGTCAGAAAGGAACTTACCCAATATCACATTATATGAATATATTACCCTTTATAACCTGTTACAATGCCGCTACCCTAAGCGGGTCTTGGGCGTTGTCGTCCGGATCGGACGGGTGGGTGCCTATCACCACTACACAGCGCGTCCTTAGGTTGCGGATAGAGGAACAGCCCCTGAGAAAGAGGTTAGCTGCGAATAAATTGAATAAGCAGCCGCGGACAGCCGATAGGAGCAGGCGTGGGTGTGATGAGCCCACACTATCGAACGCATTCATCTAGAAACACTACGCAAGCACCACAACAAAAAAACACTTCACATTATCTCTTATCTCTCAATCTATCTCTTTCATCACACATTACAAAAATGGTCAAAAATCCTGCTGCCGAGGAGGATGCGGGGGCGATGACAACTGCCCCGAAAAGGGATGTGTAGAATGATTCGTCACCTGGTCTTACGCGGTAACGATGCAAGCGGGGGAGACGTTAGCATGCGAGAATGAAACCGTAGTGTATCTGACGACGAGTTGACACTGTCCTCGTCAAAGTCGGAAAGTTCTCATACTTAGTTCTAGAGAGGTATGGGGGTTATCACCTCTAGAACGGTGGACTCACCTGCGATCGGAACAGGATCCGATCGCGCGGGTTTAACATACTATCATGGCTCAAAAAAAATCAAATCCGAACCAAAAGGGACTTAAGGGTCCGAACTTGGAATGTTCGCAGTCTATACAGAGCAGGCGCGTTTAAAGAACTCGTAAAGGAAGCTGATAGGTACAATCTAGATTTGGTAGCAATACAGGAATCGCGGTGGCCAGATGGCGGAGTACTAGCATCGGGTAACTTCACATACCTGTTTGGGGCCGGGAGTGGGGGATCTCTAGGCACCGGATTTCTCGTAAGCAAAAGCATCATGCATTCGGTTAAAAGTTTCAAATCCGTCAATGATAGGCTCTCGTACATCATTATCGAAGGTGGATGGTATAGATATGTATTTATTAATGTGCACTGTCCTACGGTGGACAAAGAAGAAGAAGCTAAGGATCTCTATTACGAAACTTTAGAGCAGGTAATCGACCAGTTCGCGTCTTACGACACAAGAATAGTATTAGGCGATTTCAATGCTAAAATAGATAGGGAGGAAATGTTTAGGCCTACTATAGGGAAGGAAAGCCTGCACGAAGCCAGCAATGATAACGGTATTAGGGACATAAATTTCGCGACGGCAAAAGATCTTATAATCAAAACTACGTGTTTTAAGCACAAGGACATACACAAGGCAACGTGGACATCGCCGGACGGGGCCACGCAGAACCAAATTGATCATTTCCTCATTGAAAAAAGACGTCATACTAACGTTCTCGACGTAAGGGCTTACAGAGGGGCAGATAGCGACTCGGACCACTTCCTAGTAGTAGCCAAATTAAGCACTAGACTAGTAGCGAATCAAAATAGTAAGCGAGCAAACAAGGTAGAAAGCTTCGATATTGAGAAGCTACGAGATAGAACAGAGCGAATTAGGTACCAGATAGAAATTAATAACAGGTTTCAGGCACTTGAAGAAGCAAACACATCGCCGGAGGGGAATGACGAACCGAATAGCTTATGGGGGGACATCGAAAAAACGGTAAAAGAGGCCGCGAACAAAGTACTGGGTAAAAAGAAAAAGCCAAAGAGCAAACCATGGTTTGACGAAGAGTGCGAACTCTGGTTTGAAAGGCGCAAAAAGGCTAAATTAGATAGCTTACAAAATAGAAGCGATAGGACCGTAGAAGAGTATTCTAACGTAAGGAAACAGACGAGCGCGATCTACAGAAATAAGAAGCGGGAGTATCAAAAGAATCTTATTAGGAGAATAGAAACTAACAGTAAGGAAAATAACCCACGCGAAATGTACAGAGGGATTAACACCATCAGAAAGGGTTTTAGGAGTAGAGCGCAATTGATGAAGGACGAAAACGGGGACCTCGTAACAAATGACAACGAATTACTGCCGCTGTGGAAAAATTATTTCGATAAATTATTAAACGTGCACGAAAATAGCGAAGAATTAGGGGACGAAATTCACACTGTCGAACTCCACCTGGAGGAACCGAGCTACCAAGAAGTAGAGGCCGCGATTAAAAAACTAAAAAACAACAAAGCCGCGGGAAATGACTCTATACCAGCTGAGTTTTTAAAAAGGGGGATAAGACCGACTGCAATAACTATAGGGGTATCTCACTTCTAGCAACGTGCTACAAAGTTCTGTCAAACGTAATACAAGCTAGACTCACTCCATTCGTGGAAGATATAGTAGGAGATTATCAGTGCGGATTTCGGCGCAACAGATCGACGAGCGATCAAATGTTTACCATAAGACAGTTGTTAGAGAAAAAGTGGGAATTTTGCGAAACCATACACCAACTATTTATAGATTTTAAAAAAGCGTACGACTCTATTAAGCGAAGCAAAATGTATCAAATTCTAGTACTTCTCGGTGTACCGAAAAAACTCGTGTGATTGATTCAAATATGTCTGAACGGAAGCACGGGAAAGGTCCGAGTAGGCGGTAATATATCAGAACCCTTCCGATACGCGATGGTTTAAAACAAGGGGATGGGCTCTCTACGGTGCTGTTCAACTTAACGTTAGAGTATGTCGTTAGAAAAATGCAGGTTAGCCAGCTGGGCGCAACGCTTAATGGAAAAACGCAGATAGTAGGTTACGCAGATGATTTGGATATACTGGGGGATTGTAGGGAAACCGTAGCAAGAAACGCGGAAATCCTCATAAAAGCGGCAGAGTATACAGGGTTAGAAGTGAGTGAATAAAAAACAAAGTACATGATTGTGGATAAAATAGGCATCTGCAGAGGGGAGGGATATCTCAGAGTTGGGGATTTTACTTTTGAAAAGGTTAGCGAATTCAGGTATCTGGGTACGACCATAAATGATAGAAACGAGATTAATGTCGAAATAAACAAGAGACTTCATTCGGGTAATGCTTGCCTCTACGCCGTGAGTAATTTACTTAAGTCGAGGCTGTTGTCTAAAAACGTTAAAATAAGAATATACAGGACAATAATACTGCCGGTGGTTCTGTACGGGTGCGAAACGTGGGCTCTCACTAAGCAGGCGGACAACCGTTTTAGGGTATTTGAAAATAATGTCTTGCGAAAAATATACGGGCCGAAGAAAGATGAGGAAACCGGGGAATGGAGGAGACTACACGATGATGAGTTACACAATCTGTACGCGTCACCAAATATTAACAGAATAATAAAATCGCGCAGATTGGGATGGGCAGGACACGTAGCGAGAATGGGAGACGATCGTACGGCAGCGCGTGTCATGAAGAGCAGGCCGATGGTAACGCGACCTCTAGGTAGACCTAGACGTAGATGGGAGGACAACGTAAAAGCGGATTTAGTAGAAATAGGACGGGTGGGTATTGATCGGAGAGGTGCATCTTGGGTGGGGTTGACACAAAATAGGGCAGTGTGGAAGGCTTGCGTAGATGAGGCGATGATCTTTCAAGTTCCAAATGCCACGTAAAAAAAAAATTACCCTTTATAACGAATATATTGCACTGCGCTTCCAAGTATCCTCATAAACGAATCGTAATAAATAATAACAAACAGTGAACAAGTACCGATCTACAAAGTAGCAACGCAATTAACAGAAAAAATTTGTCAAGGTATAAGTATGTGAAATAATGAAAATTATTCGAAGTACGTATTAAGTGTAAATTATACGCGTGGAATGAAGTGAAATTACTCTTTCTCGACGTGCTGTCCATGTTCCAGTTGGAGGACTTCTACTGCTACTGCTGCTGCTCTTCGAGCATGACTTTTCCTGTTTCAAAATCAAATAAGTCCGAATCCAGTCGGTCGATCAACATGAAATTTTTTGAAGATGATGTTCGAACTATCATAAATCACAGAAAAATGACCAGAAATGTTGATGTTTACTGTATAGTCCAGGATAACTCGTTAAAGTTGGCGGTTTTTGCAAAAAAATCACAAAAGTCACTGTAGATCAATGGAATTTTTTTTTATTTAATGTTTGTAAACGATATTTTTATGTATATTTTTCCCGCTGAATTCAAAGATGCCGCTTAAAATTTTGTAGGATTTTCTTTTTTAATCAAGAAAATCGGGAAAAACGTGTAGAATTGCCAAAAGTTTGTCTTTTATGACTCCGTAAGATTTGTTCTCATTCTATACAGTTATAAAACTCTGTCATTTTATGTTTTTTACAATGCTGATGGTAAATATATGTTTGATTATATAAACTGTATAATAAATACGTCATACGACATTTACACATTTACGCATAAGCGCGCGAGTTTTAGCGCAAAAAAGGAAACAACTCTTTATTTGCAGGGTTTTCAGATTGTATACATCGCGATTCTGATGTTCGTGTTTGCATAAATATATATATATATATATATATATATATATATATATATATATATATATATAT